>JAIEZT010000400.1:104233-128673 GCA_019594935.1 Periophthalmus modestus | reverse complement strand
CTGTAAAAGAAAAATAAAAACCCAAAACACAACAAGTTCGACAACGGCTGGATCAAGAAGCGATTTAATCAGAAACAGTAGGCGTAGACAGCATCGACGAGATACGTGGAGGCGTGGTCATCTGAGAGACCTTTCATTCCATCAGGCTGACCTCCACATGAAGGACAGTAACCACACTGATGTAGTCATATCTTCCACCAACATCGGTGATCAGTTCTGAAGATGGCTCAGAGCAGCGAACCGAAACATGTCAAACGATGTAAATACAACTGTCCTCACCAAAAAAAAAAAACGTGCCACCCTAAAAAAAAAGGTCACACACTCTACTATTTGGTGGGAGCACCTTTAGAGCTTCTGATTAGCTTTGCATGTAATATGTTTCACCAAGATCTTGCCTCGATGATGGTCGAGTCTGACTCTGCACAAACTTCTCCACACCAACTCCCAAAGATCTTCTCGAATGGGTTTAATGTCTTATACTCTGTGGTGGACAATGCCATGTTTCAAAATATGTCTCGTCCTCATGCCTCCTTAAACCACTGCTTTCACACCTCTGAGCCCCCTGACATCCTGGCATTGTCCTCTTTGAAATATGCAATCAGGGAATCACAAATCTCATTGATGGAATAACCTGTCATTATCATTATATTCAGATGTCCGCTGCCTCATTCTTTGAGCACAGACTGTTGCTGAAACCTAGACCTGACCAACTGGAGGCGGCTCTGAACTATATTGCTTAGTTAAATCCAGGTGGCGCCTTTTTTTTTGGCCTGGCAGTGGTATAGCACCTACTGTTTGGTGCTTTAAAAAAAGACACACTGAATGATTTTGGATTTGAATACGCTCTTCTTTGCATATTCTGGTATGCTATAATTATGAAAATCGTTCTATCCCAATCACAGAGCTGAAGATTGTAGCAATCACGTTCCATTCGATTAAGGGCATTAGTTTCTGATTTTCCATGTCCCAAGTAAAAGTGTTGTATGGTTTTTAGAGCGTGGCATGGAATATCAACAAATGGCCGTTACCATGGAAATCTGCCATATCGAGAGATGTGACATAAAGACTTTCAAACTGGGCTTTGTCCTGCTCCATTCTGGCTCTTCCTGCGCGGTCCAAGCCAAAGGCCTGTAAGCACTCAGGCGTACAATGGTGCAGCCGTCAGCCTCACCTCTCACCTCTCCACAGTGTCTGACACACAGCAGCCGCGAGACCTCTGTCCTCAACCATTTGTGCTCAAGTCCCCATTATCAAGCACCCCCTGACTCCAAGGATGAAATGACAAACCAAACAGAGTGTTGCACCAAAGTTTGACTGACTGCAGATAAAATGCCATCACAGAAGAGACAGATTTTAAACTATCTTTTTTTTTTTTTTTTCAAGGATTTTGTTTCCCATCATCTCTTTTCAGGAAACAACATGAGTAACAAAAGAGTATGCAGTACGTTCCATCACGAATTCTTCTTTGGAAGTGTCTTAAGGGTTTTAAGTTCAGTAAAAGAGGCAAGGCTTGATTTTGCACAGAGTTTGTACAGAGTTGTCGGTGAAATCTTCGGTTTCCAAGGGTATGTTATTAAGTGCTTGTTCCATATAGTCTTTATTATTATTTTAGGCCATTTTGTGCACCTAGACATGAAACTCAATCTCCAACTCCATCACTTGGCCTACTAGGCTTCTCCCCAAAATTACGTCAATTCGAAACCCTCAACACCTACCCAATGAATGAAGCCAATCCTATATCTACAGTTATACATGTTTTATTTTCCATTGTTTTTACTGTCATTTATCTGGCTCTTCTCATCAATAGTACAAAGATTAGGGTGTTTCCGCCAACTCAGGAAGCTGAAGTCCGGTTAGGCGTTAGCTCAGATGCCCCGTTTCTCTCTAAAATAAACACCAAAAGGTTTAACACACACTCAAAAAAACATCACTTTAAACCAAGTTGTTCCCCTCCCCTAAATGTGTTCACCTTGGGTTAGTATCAGTCGACAACCCTGTGCGATTACTCACATTTCCTATTTTTGTGCGCTAATGCTACACGGCTACAGGCAAAAAATACATTGATTGTCTTCCAAAGTCTTCCCGGACTAGCTGAGATTTGCTAGTGGATGACAGAATTAGCATATTTGCTATGGTTTTTCACTGCTGCCGGCAAAAAACATGGCGTATTTCCATGGTAACATACAGTTGTTTTTGGACATTCCAGCCCAAGCTCTGTTCAACCTTTTGACAGACTGGTGGTTGGGAGGTTTATTGCAGAACGTCCTATCAGGTATTGGTTTTAAATGTGTGTTTTAATTTCCCAAAAAAATCCTCGTCAAGTGCTATCGTTGCATCGGCAATCACTACCTTTAAATAAGGCCGCCATTGCACAATCTTTAGAATTCAGGTTGATGTAGTAGGTTTGTATGTCTCAGAAAAGTGATTGTGGATTGGCACTGTCGTCGAAATACCCGACTTAAACATCTCTCCACCGGGAAAATAGGTCAAGTCAAAACAAGCAGAGTTATGCTAAGATTCAATGTTTCTTTACATGAATAAGAAAAGGTCTGTGTTCTTTCCCTGTGTTTCGAAAGCTGTCAGTGCACGAAAACTCAAAAACTACCAAATAAACTACAGAGAAAGAGAGTCCTACACCTTTTTGGATTAGTACTTTGTCACTCAGTGAAAATGGCATCCTCAAAAACATTCTGTTTCTGCTATTTCCGTTGGCTCATTTTGTCGGTACGCTATTGTCTGCCAACCCTTTCACTTTTAAATTGGATTGGACTGAACTAAAGTGTTTGATGCTAGGTGTGAAAGTGCCCAATAAAACATTTCATTAAAACTACTACTTTTTGGTTCACCAAACCAAACCAAAGACACTTTTCATCTTTAAGACTAAGTACAGAAATCTTATTCACGTAATTAGGCTGAAGTCTCCTGCTTATCTCATCTCATAAATTTAATGTAAAACTGTCAAAAATGGTAGGTAGGCTGTTCATTGCCCCAGACAGAAACTAATGTAGTCTAGCACTTACGAACACAATACCATAATAAGTGGTTATTTATCCCTTGTAGTTTGCATAGTTAAGTTACTAAAATCTGAAGCCTGCTCTATTTATGTGATTTCTTATAGATCTTAAAAGCCATCCCCAACTATGAGGATAACTTTTCATTCAAACATGTTGCCAGTGCAAGTTTTGAAAGTTCAACCTAATTACCTTTTTATTCTGAGTTTTCTGTGTTGTTAGTTTAGCCGAGGTATTTCCGCACACCACATATGTGGAGGCCTCCATGTTTCCCCGTACACCGCAGGTGGTATGTTTACTCATTTAATATTCAAACGCATCACAGACAGAGGAGGTACACTGTCAGCTCTCTCCCGCATAATGTGTAATCCCTGCTATATTTTAGAACAGATTTCCCATTCATCTTGTTCAAATGCCACCCTTCGTCGAGTTTGAGAACTTTTTTGGACTTTTGAATGTCCGAAAACCATATTTCTAAAGACTAAAAACTCCATTCTCTCCTTCTCATTTATATCTTTGAGTTTTTCGTTTTCTTTTCTCTAGCTCAACTGCGGCCATGTTAAGTTTTAAAGGGCATTTGTCAAATATTAATAAAAAGCTTTTTTTAGATCCCGTCCAATCTTTACTCATTTTCCGAACAACTACTTGAGGCTCGTTAAAGAGGGGGGACAGTTGAGAGGAGTGGGCACGTGTTTGTATGTCCTTTGAGCCACTTGTTAGCTACTTGGAAGCTCGCACCGAAGTGGGTCTCCTGCGGCAAAGTTGCTGTTCACTGCCCAAGGTGAATCCCTCTCACTCTTTCTTTTTTCAGTTTAATTTGATATGGCGATATAAAAACACTGACTGGAGAACAGGAGCATCATAGAGCTTAGAGCCGGAGCTAATTCACAAGCACTTGTACCTAGAAGGGCTTTTAATACACGACGCAGAACAAGGAAAGAACATTACAACACGAAATACGTGAGTACAAAGACAACTCAGTGCTCACATTTCATTACTTTTTGAAGATGCCAAATTGTGTCACTGCTTTTTAAATAGACAGGGAGTAGCCCCATTCCATGGAGTAGCCCCACCCCCCACCTAGAGTATCCCCCACACTTCTCAACAGGAGGGGGCTGGTTGGGCGAAGGATGTTTTATAAAAGGCACATTACAGTCTCCACATGAGGCTGCTCGGTGGACCTGCCGCAGTTCTGCATTTTTGCTAATACAGCTGTTGCAAAGGCTTTTGTGCAAAACCATTTACACATTTAAAAAAAACAGTTTAAGATGCTGAAAGAGATGAAATAACATTTGCAAACGATAAAAAGTTGTCTTTGATAAAATGCAACGGTGGGCGGAATCAAATCCAGGTTTTTGGTTGAACACTTTTCGCGTCCAGTGTAAAAGCTTCTGATTGCCTTGAGCGTGGTCTGACCAGTGTGGTGACCAGACAGTGGCTCCGTAGGACAGATGGGAGAGATGTATGCACACTCAGGACTCAGCCATTTTCCTCATTATCTTGAGACAATTATGTTTGCTCTGATGTTTTACACACTCTTTGAACTTAACTTTTGAAATTCAACTGTGAGTCTAAAATTATCCCTAAGTTTTTCTCTCCTCTGGACCTGATCAGTGAATTCCCCATTTATTTGAACATGAAGGGGAATAATAAGAAACAAATATACCTAGTTTTTATAGTATTAAGAGTTAAGCTGATCTCCTTTAGCCAAGTGTGTGTCGAGTTTTCAGTGGTTAGAGTTCATACCAGACACGTGAACAATGTCCTCATACATTTGGAAAATTACTTCGGACAGATATTATTGATATAAAGACAGAAAAGAATGAGGCCAAGGGGAATTCCTGTTTGAATTTACAAAAGGTTGATTTCCAATTGTTGAGGATAACATCTTTATACAGATAGAAGAGGAAAGACAAAGACATCCACTGCGAAGCTTAAAGGGAATAATGCTCATACTGGTATCGGGTATCGGCTGTGATCCAAGAAAATTGACTACATCAGGTATCTGCTCCAGCATAACAGGAGTGGATCTATTACTTAATTAAAGGCTATTCAAAGAGAACCTGTCAAAATGTGTGAACTTCAACAATCAAAAGTTGTTCCATAGTTACCTAAAGTGCGTAAGACTAGATCATTTGGTTTGGTGGGACAGTATCTGCAGCGTGTAGTTTTACATCAGTCAAGTGGCTGTTTATGGGGAAAAAAAAATAGTAGTAGTTTAGTTTTAAAACGTAATACCTCTACTTTATGTCTCAGCACTGAACATTCCAGCTTTTATTCTCGGAATCAGTTTGACATCGAGTATTGAAACCGCTGCATCTCTACTGTAAATACTTAAAATGAATTGCCTAAAACACTAAATACATTTAAAAATGATCTTAATAGCAAAATTGTTAACAAATTGAAACCCCTTGGGCAGTGGTTGAATGTGTTTTTTTTTCAATCAGAATATGGTTTGGATGATCTCAGCCGATCCAAAAAATAACAATACATCTGAAGAATGAAACTGCTCCTTGTTTACCTGTTTATACTGAAGCACTGAACTAATATTCTCTGAGCCATGTCGTCTGAGCCTGGGTGTTATTATTAGCATGTTATAATTGATGGAGGACATATGCGATCACCTGTTTCTTACGTGATAGTCAATTACACTTGATGCCCCGAGTATTTAGTGTAATAGGATTGTTACCTTGGCAATAAATGTGGAATGTGCTTGTTCATCGCCATCTGTCTGCCAGGTCTAATGGAACAAATATGAATCACACATACAATGATGAGTTGGGTCTCTTCTTTGAAACAACTCTCCAAGTGATGGTAATGGAGCCTCAACAGGAGCTGATATTTGGTCCCATAGACTCCTGTATAACCGGAGAGGCAAGTGGCCAAGATGGACAGGAGCAATCAACACTAATTATGGCTAATCATTAAGAGATGATGGGTGGTGTGGCTGGGGCAGTACATCCCGAAATTATTGCTATATTCGCAATGACGAAAATGCAATTTCAAAACTGCCAAAATGGCAATAATTTTCTAGCATTATACAGTTATATTTTCAGATATCAATTTTTGTTATGCATTCAAAGTACAAATCACATTTATGGAATCTGCTGTTTCCTTCAAGACAGGGTATATATGCAAAACAGATTTTTTGAGCTTTCTACCATGTTAGAATGTTGTTTTCCCTCGTCAAAAACATGCCTGAGGAGTTTTTACATGACATTCATGCATGTTTCAGACATTTTCCGGTCTCTCCTGGGCCATATTTGAACTCTTCTTATGGTTATATGTATGAAACCCACATGCCTACGTCACCCACGCTCCCACTACACAATTCTCCATAAATATACAAAAACATGATACAAAACTGTACACAGCAACTTGACAAACCTGGTGTGATGTGCAGTAGTTTCATTAGCAGGACGCACACTGATGTGTTGTGATAGTGCTCTGAGGTGGGAGTGATTTAGCATAGAGAGCAAAGGGAGGGGAGACTCTGAGTGACAAAAAAGAAAGTGAAATATAAAACATGCAAATACACTGTTTTTGGTGCATGTAGCACTTTCAAAACAATAAAAGCTAACATGTTTATCTAACGGTTTTCATCCTGGATGTGGAACACTAGATTTACGTTCCTATTCCTGGATGTTTATCTAAGAATGTTGTGTTAGCAGTTAATACCTCATAGAAGGAACATTTTTAAAACTGTGAGGTTTATCTGACATTTTTTGAGAAATCCAAATTATTTTGAAAATCTTGTATCAAAATATTGTACCTCAAGCTTTGTGGAGTTTGTGGATTTTAAAAAATAAGTTTTTAATGAAGACATATTATGCTTTTTTCCTTCCTGGAAGCTATTATTAAATTATACCATTTGTACATCATTATCTACGCTTATGAGGAGGGAACGTTATTAAATAAAAGTCAATTTTGGGCCTTCATTTCTAAGAGGCATATTATCTATCCAGTAAGAGGCTACGTTCACTCATTACAGATCAAAATGAGATTAAGTTTAAAAGTAGATAAAAATAGTTTGATCTTTGGATTGAAGACTTCAGAAGTAATTCCACAAAGCCTAAAACGATGTGAATATGCATCTGGAGCATAACTCAGTCTGATCACAGGATTTATTATTAATGACAGGCAGCCTCCCTCTCAATTAGGACAGAAGAGACACAACATGTGGCAGCGTGAAATTCACTGTGACACCAGCGCGGCTCCAGCCAACCCGACCAAGTATCAGGGAAAAGTGGTGCATTGGACTAAGAGCAGAGACAGAATGCAGAGGAGGAGGCAGGAGAAGAGTGGGGCGGATGGATGAGGAATGATCCCTGATTGAGGCTGTCTTATGAGAGGCATCCATCAGGGGTGACAGGAGAAAAATAAAAGCTCAAACAGTCACATAGGGTGAACATGGGCACGTGCGCTGACAGCAAGCATCTGAGAAGACAACACGGCTCCATTTATGTTCTGCAATGATGTGGTTCTTGTTACACGAAGTCAGTCTATACACGACTTGTTGTAGGTCGTCCAGGTCTATGTGGGTAATATGCCAAACTACCCTGAAAGTCACCACCCAAGTATTCTCAATGGGGTTAAGGTCCGGGGGCCAATCCATGTGAGGAAATCAATCATCTCATGCTCCTGAACCACTCTTTCGCAATTTGAGCCCCATGAATCCCTCTTTCGCAATTTGGAATATGCCCCATGCATCTGGGAAGAACAAATCCACTGATGGAATAACCTGGTCATTTCGTATATTCAGGTATCAGCTGACCTCATTCTTTGAGCACAGACTGTTGCTGAACCTAGACCCGACCGACTGGAGGAGGCTTGGACCTATTTGCTTAGTTAAATCCAGGTGGTGACTTTTTTTTTGGCCGTGTAATTCACAATTCACCTTTTATGATTATGATCACGCCAGAAGTCATTCGCTATGTAAGCTGTTAGGTGGAGCATCCGAAACCTTTCTTCTTCATGGAGTTATTTTGCTTGAAAAATTACAAGAATGGAGTAAACCGTATAGGAGTGGGCTCTGGGCCTGTAGACTTGAACTCTATTTGCAGATAGACGCACATTAGTTCTGGACACATCTGCAGCTGATCGTCCTGGGAGTGGATCTCTCCTTCACTGTGCTTCTTCTCAAGGTTTCTCTTTTTCCCACAATGTTTTTTTGAGTTTTTTCCCTTGCCGAGAAGGAGGGTCTAAGGACTGTTGTTCTCCATTTGCTTGCTTTCTGTTGATTACATTTGTCTGTCTGTTTCTCTTTCTTTGTTGATTTTCTAACTTCCTGTTGGTTAAATCAACTCCCGTGTTCAGCCCAAAGAGGCGACTGCTGCTGCTGCTGTGTTTTTGGGCTTTACAAAAATGAATTGAATTGACAGTCTCCATGGACATAAGCAGGTGACTACAGCAAAGCCAAGTTTAACAACTACAACAAGATAATGTCATACTGCACAACATTCCAGATTTGGCGATATGACGTGAGGACTAACCATAAGCGGCTAATCTGTGTAATTTTGCGTCATCCCGATTTTTAATCAAAGGAAATCAGATCTAAACATCTTTCTCTTCACACAAGGACACACGGATTTGTGGAGTAGAACAGGGACAGCAACAAAAAGTATCATTTGCATCACAAGTTCATTTATTTTATGTTTTAAGTTAAAAGTTCAGTACGAAGACACAGAATGGCTCACACCTTGTTCATACTTTATGCTAAAGATTTGTCCTTTGGTTCAGCCCCGTTACAGTAATAGTCCCTCACAAGCAGCAGCAGCATCCTACTGCGCTCTGGAGGCTTGACGCCGCTGCCGCTTCTCTGCAGACTCTTATTACCCTCTTGTTCATTGTTACTGGACGAGTGGGTTGACCCGTAGCAAAAAAAAAAAAGGGAAACCAGTTCAGACAAGAGGCTGCTGGCTGGAATAGACTCCATTAGCATGCATACATATTACATTACATACACACACATGCTAAGACATACAGAGATACAGTCTGGGAAAACATACCTAGACTTGTGCGTAACATGCCTCAATTTGGCACCTCGAAACACAAGGGACGTCCACTGCCCAGACACACAGAGGAGCAGCCAGAACGCTACAAACAATTAGCTGCGTTTGCTCTGCCCAGCCCACAAAGCAGCCAAAATGAATTAAAACCACTAAACTAGCCACTCGCCGATAGTTTGTATATCAAAGAGCTACACGTCACAGCTGCTTGACACAAAAGCAACAATGACGGGACTTTACTCTTGCTACAGCCACGAACGATCTCACACACCGGGCTAGCGCAACGGTTAAGTCTGCCGCCACGTGACATCAGGGGTCGGAGGTCAGGTGGGACGAGCAGAATGCAGAGAGAACGCTTTTATAGTGGAGCGAGAAGGCGGGGGGGGGACGCGCATCATCCGCACCACTGCACAGGCAAAGCAATAACATTTTCATCAGACGAGAAGATGGCGCGTCCTCTACCAGAACATTTGCTTAGGTGCACTTCAACTACAAGTACTACGACATGAAACAACATCTATTTATGATCTGTAACTCGCAGCTCAGTGGCCGCACAAGCATGTTTTCCCATAGAGCTGCTCGGTTGGTTGAGCTGATTATCTTCTCATCCAGTATAGATTAGATTTACCCAAGATGCCCTTCGTGACATAACCCTCTCCATTGATCTCGATGTTGGGTTGGAGCAGAAAGCGCAGTGGTTGCATCAATTCTTTATTCCAACCAATCTACACAGTACTTACATTCATTTCAAATATGTTTTATCTTTTGTTCTACATGACTATGTTTTGAGGCCAAGAAAGTGTCACATGGACAGATTTTAGAGGTACTTCGCTCTAGATAAACAGCCCGTGACGGCAGCCAAGTTCGGGCAAGGGAGAATAAGTTAAGAGAAAGCTTCAGTGGACTGTCAATGGGCAATAACTCACATATACAAAATACATTCGAGGCCAAGGTACTTTGAAGAAAACAATCTGGGCAAATGGCATTGGAAAGTCTCCATAACATAAAGGTGGGAGCTCCCCTCACTGTGGAGCTGGGGACTGGTGCCTGGAGCTGTTACAAAGCCGATTTTCAGACTGTCAAGACAATTTCAGGAAACTGCTTTATTTATGCTAAGTTTCAGTCCATTGGAAAGGAATGGACATTTAAACCTGTGTGGCTCTGCTCCATGCTCCCGAGATTTAATTGGCTGGTAACAACACACTGCGTTTCCCTATTTCCAGTGGGTGTACTTGGGTCTACAGGGGGTTGAAATAATTTGTTTGAGCAGAAAAGTAAAAGAAAAAAACAAAAAAAAGAGGTTGCTGGTTTATTTTTGCATCAGTTGTAAACTATTTAATTTGCCAAATATGGAAGTCACATTTGTTTTATTTATTCTCCTTGGGTTTTTTTCTCATTCAGATGTTGCCACAGACAATCAGCTGCCTCCTGGTGTGTAATGGTGCACAGATTTGGCGTAGTGTTTGGATACTGAATTGTGCCAGTTTTCACCCAGATGTGAAAATGCAGTTAATTTAGAAAGCTGTTGTGAAAATGTCATTTAAAGGTTCTATATTAAGCAAAATGGACCCTTGTGAGCTTTAAGGTGTGTTATAATGTTGTTACCTCCTCAAAAACAGACCTGGAGTTGTGTTTTGTTTCATTCACACATGTTTGAATTATCTTTTATTGTAGGTCTGTCTACATTTCCAAACCTGATAATACTCTACCACCTTGCAGGGCCGGTCCTACCTTTCAAGGGGGCCCTAAGCTGAATTTGTCTCTGGGGCCCTTGACAGCAGATGTCTCCTGGCTCAACTATTGATGATTCACATTTAACACATTATGACTCTGCTCTCATCACCTTGACCAGTTGTATTTGTGTTTATATGACCAACATCAGACTGAAAACATCCAGAATGTCACAACTACAATAGTCACAAGAACAGAACACAAACATATAAGGGGAGGTCAAGATTTTTTTTAAATTCTAGACGTTTTTTTCTTTGTTTCTAGTGGATTTTAATGTGTTCCAGTTGGCGACGGTGGACTTACATTTACATTATAAAGCGTCCTTGAACCTTCCTAATTGTTTTAGAGGGATATTTAGGCTGCTGTAAACACACAAGCCCTGTGTCCAATAAAACTTGATGTATTATATTATTTTCAGTATAAATGTATGGGCTCTTGTGGGCCCCCTGGTGGCCTCAGGGCCCTAAGCAGTTGTTTAGTCTGCTTATAGACTGGGCCGGCCCTGCACACACTGTGATGTCATGTAGTGGTATTTTTCAAGTTTACAGCTATTTGTTTATCTTTAGTTCATTAGAGATTCCAGGAGTCAGATTATCCAGATGATTATCGTGAAGGTGTGTGGAGTTGAAAAACATGGTGGGGCACTTTCTGTATAACCACATGATGACATCACAAGGTGGAACAGAGCGTTTTGAAGAGTGTTGAAAGCAAAACTCAGCCTAAATATGCAGGGCTTGTGTGTTAAAACATGTGTGAATGAAACAAAACACAACTCCAGGTCTGTTTGTGACGAGGAAATTAGAACATGGATCAGAAAGTAGCGTAGTATGGGCCCTTTACAGGTCAGTATTTATGATTTGTTTTGAAGATCTCTTTTGGCACGTTCTCACGCTCGTGTGATCATGTGCATGGAATAAGTTGACCAAACTGAACTATTACATGGTCCTCTTGGGTGTTAAGACAATAACTATGGCGTTTAATGTGCTAAGCTAACTCCATTTTTCACACTCTATTAAAGCAGTTCTCATTTGACATGCTCGGGCACCCCATGTTGTAAAGAGAACAATTCAAAGTTCAGTCCCTTCTGATTAAATGATAATTACCATTAATCAACTTTGGTTATATGTTTTGATTCGTCTGCGCGTTTTATTAATCACAAAGTCACTGCAGAGACGTGCAAACGAGCTAATTAGGAGCAAAGATCCAATTGACAATGAAGGCGAGGAGGTAATCTATCACGATGCAAATGAGTACCGTAATAAGACTAATAATAGCGCTACTACTTTGTCATTTGGGAGTGCGAAGAGAGCGGCCCGTGTGTTGCCAGGTGCTGCTCACTCATCGCACACATCCTCCATCTTTGAAAATGCCAAAAAGTGGGCGGTGGTTTGATCCAAAAAGCACACTGCATAATCCAAAAAAACTTCCAAAAAACAACATTTGGCAAGTAACCTATTGAGTCACTGAAACGCTACACCCTCCTTTCCCGGTTACATTCAAAATAGCTGTATTCTTATTCGAGCTACCTTCTATTTAAAAGCATTTTCTCCAAGGCTCCAAGGGATACAGTGGGGGTGTAAAAGGGGCGGTAGGAGGAATCAGATTTCCTAATTATGAACAAAACACATTGTCGGATTCGTAACGACTGCCGCGTCTCACGTCCACCTTTAAACCAATCTATAGACCTCTCTCAGAGACTATTAGGCATCTGGGCCATTGCCTTCCCAGCACCGATAACCAGCACACAATCCACAGGGGCGAAAGCTTGTGTGTGGGTTTAAAGTCGAGAAAATAAAGGAATTTGAGAATGCAATTTCCTTTAAAAACACAACAGTGACGCATTACGCTAAAGATGATTTCGCTGCAAACTATAAAGTCACTGCAAACAAGTTGGAGTGAATCTTGGAGTTGTTTTTATTTGGCGATAGAGCAGTGTTTAATGCTGCTACAACAGATAATGAGCCTGCAATTATAAGCAAATGTAATAGTTCTGTTTGTGGCCTCCTAACGTCTAACTGTTGTACCAAGTCACTTAAACAGTAGCAAATAAAGGAGCTGCAAATCGTGCCGTTATTTGGATTATGTGTCTCAGGCCCGTGCTGCTGCTGAACATTTTTAGATGTGCTGGTGCCATCCGAAATGGATTTTTTAAAAGTTAATGCTATTTATTCACTTTTTATACACTGTTGATCTGCTGAGGGCCAGACAATATGAGATTTACTCTTTCCCTTTTTTTAAACTGCTCATTTCCAATCCAATATTTTTTGTGTGTGAACAAGTCTTTCCATGGCCCAGCACCAAAGAGCATCTCCCACATGTTAGAGCCACATGAACCATCTCACACTCTGAGGACTAAACCAGGACTAAACCAGGACTAGAGCAGGACTAAACCAGGACTAAAGCAGGACTAAACCAGGACTAAACCAGGACTGAACAGGGACTAAACCAGGACTAAACCGGGACTAAACAAGGACTAGACCAGGGCTAAACCAGGAATAAACCAGGAATAAACCAGGACTAAAATAGGACTTAACCAAGGCTAAAACAGGACTTAACCAATACTAAACTAGAAATAAACCAGGACTAAACATGGATTAAATCAGATCTAAAAATTGACTAAACTAGGACTAAATCAGGTCTAAAAGTGGCCTAAACCAGGACTAAACCAGGACTAAACCAGGACTAAATCAGAACTAAATCAGAACTAAACCAGGACTAAACCAGAGACATGAACACCAACATGGAGAATCATTGTTTCAGTTTTATGCTGTTAAAACCTGGAACCTGAATCAT
The DNA here is from genome assembly GCA_019594935.1 of Periophthalmus modestus. Lineage (NCBI taxonomy): Eukaryota > Metazoa > Chordata > Actinopteri > Gobiiformes > Gobiidae > Periophthalmus > Periophthalmus modestus. The sequence goes on along the minus strand of JAIEZT010000400.1, from coordinate 115,130 downwards.
CTTAAAGATGTGAGACAGGCCTCTACTTCGATGATGTTTAAATCCAGGCTCAAATGGTTCTGTTTAGCTGCATGTGACTGAAAGGGTTTTATTCTGCACTTTTCTCTTTTAATTTTAATTTTGTGATGATTATTTATGTTTTGGTTTGTTGTATTGTGATTTTAATGTTTTGGGGTTTTTTTTTTCTTATTCTGTAAAGCACTTTGAATTACTTTGTGTACTAATTGTGCTGTGCAAATAAACAAAAAAAAGAAGAAAGTTTCATTTCTGTGCATTTATGAACCCATCATTTCTGATTTAAAAAAAAAAGTCTATAAATACAAATAGATTACTGACACGCTCATCTCTCGTTCAAAAGCTGATGTTACATGTCCAACTGTATTCCTCACCGTCTCCTTATCAAACAGCTAAAAACAGAACCGTCCTGCGTCTTTCATAGATCTGAGTGTCAAGCCGTCGCCGCGCCCATCTTCACCTCCGTGCACCCATCAACCTCCTCTCCTCCGCATGACACAAAAACCAACACACACAAAACGCACGCTGCAAGGAGGAAAAGGCCACCTGCCAGAGAAGAACAACAGACCAGTGTAGCCTAGCAACAGCGCCAAGACAGGCTTATTAGCCGGGGGATCGGGGAGGCATTCAGGAGGGGAAAGTTTGCTACGTGTTTCTGCCATTCGCCTCAACTCCCGGCCCCGTGTCCTCGTGCCCCCCTTATCAACCTCTGCAGCCTCCTCACGCCCGATGCAATGCGCCTCCTCGTTCTATAGCGCGCATTAGCAACAGCCCATCGATCACGCCGCGAAAACCACAACCATTTGGCTGCGACGTTGTTCTCCCTTCTCTTTCTTTCTTTTTTTTTTTTTTATTGGGCGCCCGTTTGCCAGGAACCCAGCATTTTTAATAGTCAATTTGTTACTTTGTTTTTGTTTCGAAATGGTGTGGCATCGCGGACTGCCAGCCAACTCCCCTCCGGAATAAAAGAAGCTTCTCTTAATTGGTCGCTCTCTTAGGCGATATCTAATACATTGGATTTGATTAGCGTGAAGGGAGGTTTAAATCAATGTTAAACAATTCTCAAGGTGGCTAAGTGAAAGATGGCAAGGCCTAGACAAGTCTAATTTAGGGACGGTGTAAATGCAGGCTCATTTTCGGGGGCAGGTGCAGTACTGGAGGGGTTACGCAGTGCACCTTTAAAGCAGACCTATTATGCAAAAACTTTTTAGACCTTTTGATCATGTTATACTTGTTTCTCCTTCTCATTTACCCTTCTTAAATTTATTTTTGGGGTGATTCGTGCATGTTTGAGCAATCTTTAATCGCTTATTTTTAAGACGCTATGTTGCAGATCGACCCCCGTTTTCACCGCTCTTCAGTTTTATTTTCCTAATCAGTGATGCATGTAGGATTTGGCGGCGTCACGTAGTCATTTTGGTGCAAACTTTTAAAAATCCAGCTACACATCGCTTTGTTGGCGGTGCTTTGTTGCGATGATGTTTAGGCCGACGTCAGCTCCCATTGGGCCCAGCAGTTTTCTAACGCAGATGTCAGCTATTGTGGAAAAAGTTACAATTCCAGATGAAAAGTAATCCATTTGAGAAGCCCGGTGTGTTTTGAAATACAAAAAAGGGTTATTCTTTGTTACAGCAGATACAGGACTGGACCCAGACCTGCCCTGGACACAGACTGGTAGCCTTCTGGCATCCCAAGTCTCACCTAGAGCATCTCACCCTCTGGTCCTTTGTCCCCCCGAGCATCTGAGCTCTGAGTATTTATACCAGAATGACAATGTTACATACACTGCCTGGCCAAAAAAAAAGGTCACACTCTCTAATATTCAGTTGTTCCGCCTTTAGCTTTGATTACGACACATTCGCTGTGGCATTGTTTCGATTTCGCTTCTGCAACGTCACAAGATTTATTTCCATCCAATGTCGCATTAATTTTTCACCAAGATGTTGCATTGATGATGGTCGAGTCTGACGCTGCACAAAGCTTCTCCAGCACATCCCAAAGATTCTCAATGGGGTTAAGGTCTGGACTCTGTGGTGGACAATCCATGTGTGAAAATGAGTCTCATGCTCCTGAACCACTCTTTCACAATTTGAGCCCGATGAATCCTGGCATTGTCATCTTGGAATATGCCCGTGCATCAGGGAAGAAAAAATCCACTGATGGAATAACCTGGTCATTCAGTATATTCAGGTGTCAGCTGACCTCATTCTTTGAGCACAGACTGTGGCTGAACCTAGATCTGACCACTTGCAGCAATCCCAACCTATTTGCTTAGTTAAATCCAGGTGGAGACTTTTTTTTTGGCCAGGCAGTGTACAAAGCAGTGACTTATGTTTCACACCCATGAGATAACAAACTTTTACACCTGACGACAAATAAGACGACAAAGACTTTCCTGGACGATGGGGACAGAATCTTCACACGTGTTAAAGTCTCATCTGGGTTGGACACACTGACCCGGGTCAAGTGCATTTAAAGACAAACGATAAGAATGTTTTCTTCACAACATGAATACACTTAAATTTCCACCACATCAGCAAACTTGTTTCTTTTATTAAGTTGTTTTAGATGAAAACTGTGATCTAAAATGTGCAAATTATACCAGAATCATCCACGGGTGTCATAGATTATAACTATATTAGCAAGTCCAAGCAGAACAGGACAAAACTAAGCCATGTTCTTTGAGGAAACAGACCTCAACTGCAGCTACAGCCCCATCTTACAATTAGAGAAGCTCTCCATTTGTATCTCTTCATGATCTTCAACCCTCTGTGGTCGAGATAAGTATATTAGCTGCGACACAACTCAAGAAGCTATTTAGATGAGTGGTCAAATTTATTCACTCTTAAAAAAACTTTTACCATATTTTCCCAGACGATACAATCTGTTTTGGCAGCTTAAATGGATGGTCCAAAGTGATTACTAAAAAGGGCGCTTAACAACAAGTGAAGAACACATCAGTTTCTTTCATTTCCTTAAGATCTGCCTCATAAACCCTCAGCGATATACGCATCAGCTGTTTGAGTGCCAAAAAAATAGACTTTTATAATGCCTCCTTGCCGTCTGACATTGCTCACAGTCCTTCCCTCTCGCTCTCGCTCTAATGTACACCCCGAGACCCATGTAGAGCACCTCTCACCCGGCAGTACTGCGCATTGGCGATCCAGTAATTATAAGGCTGCATGGAGGAGCCAGGGCCAAAGGGGGCAGACCTCAGAGGAGCCAGGACCAAGGGGGCAGAGCTCACGGGGCAAAGTACAGTTTTACCACCCAACACGCGCCAAGGCCGGAGATATATCCCATTAGAGACATTCCTAAGACTCTGAGTTGTAATTAATTTCCGCCAAATCAATCTTTTATCGTTTTTTTACAGTTTGTATGAAACAGAAGAGGGACAAGGTTTTATTTGTTCAGTGAAATTCAATGAAATGAAACATGTATAGTGCATTTACTACCATTAACGGCCGGCTCAAGTACCAGAGTCCTCAAAAGAGTTCTCGTATTGGCAGTTTGATGGATGGTGCGTTCAAGGTTAGAAAGTGGCACTGTAACTCGTAGCATTAATAGAAACTTTAGAGTATGTTTTAAGTGGAATAAAGGAGAGATTTTGTTTGGACAATGCAATTCTTAAATGAGAGCGGAGTAGAGTTATGTAAGATTTATTCAGGGTCGTGTTCGTAAATTCGTTAAGCCGAACAAGCACAATGGTGCGGTAAAACAGGACGATATATCTGCGGATGAGCACGGTTTGAAATGAAAAACTGACCTTACAGTTTTGGACAGGCTTGCCTTTCAGGTTTTCAGCTTTTTTCTGGTTTTGACCTTGCGACTTTGTGTTCAGCCTCGGATTGTTTCTTTGATTGAGGCCGGATCTGTTTGGTGCACCACTGTGTCCAACTGCAAAGAGAAGCAATAAAGAAAGAATTAGCCATCGTTTCAACTCCCATGGGTTTTTGCAACCAGAGACTTAAAGCTGCACAATGTAACATACCTGGTGGAGGACTGGAATGATCCATAGTGTAACATGAAACTCTCCAAGGCCAGACCAAGGTACAGGTCAGATCTGTGGAGAGGCAACCTGCACTGAAAGTAAATTAAAAAGGTCCAATATTATGCAAAACTCTTATGAGCTTTAAGTCATGTTCTAACGCTGTTACCCTCCTCTCAAAAACATACCTGGAGTTGTGTTTTGTTTAATTCACATGTTTCAGTAACTTTTTAACATTGGTCTGTCTACATCTCTAAAGCTCAAAATGCTTTGTTCCACCTTGTGATGTCATAAAGTGGTAGTTTTAGTGTGAACAGCTCCTTTTACCTTTAGTTTAGTTGCTCAGATTGGCAATTCCAGGGCTGAAATTTAACAAAAGATTCTAGTGAAGGTGTATGGAGTTTAAAAACACAGTGGAGCACTTCCTGTATTACCACATGATGACATCACAAGGTGGAGCAGAGTGTGGGTTTGTGTGTTAAACATGTGTGAATGAAACAAAACTCAACTCCAGATAAATAACATAGATCAGAAAAGAGCGTAACATGGGCTTTAAGGAGCTTTCTTCAGCAATTAACTGAAATTTATGACATTCATGATAAATGTAAAGCCACGCTGTAGAACACTCCCAGCAAAGCTATAATATCTCCATGGAAACTGAGAGGTGGCAGACACCCAAACTGAAAAGTCACATAGTAGATCTTTAGAAGAACTGTACACAAAAATGAAATATTTGGGGGAAAAAAGTGAGTGATTTTTATGTAGATTACGCACACACATACAGACACACACATACACACACACAGACACACACACAAAGACAGAAACATACACACACACCCACATACACAAACACACACGCAAACACACAAACACACATAAACACACACAAAGACAGAAACATACACACAGACACACACACATATATATACAGAGACGCACACAGAGACACACACATGCAGAAACATGCACACACACACACACTTACAGACACACACAAACACACCAGTATACACACTCACACAGACACACACACAGACACACACACACGCACACAGACACACAAACACACACAAACACACACACAGACACACAAAAAAACACAAAACATCCAGTCACTTCTTTAAAACATTAAATTTAAAACACGCACACAGAGACACACCCATGCAGAAACACGCACACACGCACACACACACTTAGACACACACAAACACACCAGTATACACACTCACACAGACACACACAGACACACACATAGACACACACACACACACACAAAACATCCAGTCACTTCTTTAAAATCTTCTCAAACCAGACACAGCCAAAAGCCTGTATAATCCAACCTTTAGCTTAAATGCTAATTACATGTAAATTAAAAGTACCTGTTGCTCTTATACTTAATCATGTGACACAAAAATGATGAGCTGAACATCAAATCTAAAACACATAAAATTAAAAACATACAGTGAAGGGACAGTGTTGCCGTACAGCTGCGATCAAAGTGATTTATATGTTTAATTAACATGTAGATTTCCTCCAAATTTACTATTTTAACTCCGGCTGCATCACTTCTGCTAATTAATAGTACATCAAATTCCCCTAGAACAATTAAAACATAATTTCAGCTCTCTCAGCCACAGGTAACAAGATCCTGGCTGTATACTAAAAGTGTTCTGTGCACAGCAGTAAAGGGAGCGCACCATGTGTCAACGCTGCTTAAATCAGCGAGAGCCCCCCCAAACCGAGCCATGATTTTTCCTTTACGCTATGGAATAAATCGGCTTCTAGGTAAAAACCTCCAAACTTGAGTAATGCTGATCCTTAATTAGGTATAAATCGGTTTACTGTTGTCAGTGTTTACTGTTACATTTTCAGTTTTGATGATTTTATGTCCAATATTGTCGTATAAAATATCCAGAACAATATTTACTACATAAAACATTTTATATTCAAATACAGAGGTGGGTATTACAGTGATCCCTCCTTTAATTTTTACTTTTATTCTATATGTTTCTTGGCTGTAAAACCCCTCACCACACACTTTATACACTTTTCTCACACACGCATTAACATTTTCTCACATTTCTCTCTTGTTTGAACACAAAGTTCAAACCTTCGTCGGTGCAGAACGTTTCATCGACATTGTGGGTTTTGTCGGGGAGAAAACTTGCAAACATACAGCACTTCAGAGTCACACTGCGATCCAACATTTATGTAAATTTGTCTGAACACATTTTTTATTGTACAGGAGACACGGAGGAGACTGATGGACAATGGTCTACAGTCCCTCAGCCAATCAGGATGCAGAACACAATGGTCTACAGTCCCTCAGCCAATCAGGACGCAGAACACAATGCACGTTCATAAACACAAAAATGCACTAAAAAAATCTGCGAAACAGCGAGACCACGAAAGGTGAACTGCGATATAGCAAGGGACAAATGTACTCCCTAGGGAGGTGTTCCCTGGGGAAGACTTAGGACACACTGGAAGGACTATGTCTCTCGTCTGGCCTGGGAACACCTTGGGTCCCACCGGAGGAGCTGATAGATTGAACTGTACTCCCATTTACTCAGAGTAACTTTTTGAAGAAATTGTACTTACTGGAGTAGCTTTCAGACATTTTTACTCCTACTTGAGTAATGTTTTTTGCTTGAAGTAACAGTACTCTTACTTACTTTCAGTAAAATCATTGGTAATTGTGAGTAAGTCTACAAGTGAATGAATTTAACTTTTGTGTTTCTTGCTCTGCTCCTTCAGATCTGATGTCTCTGGTCTCCTTTTTTGTCGTCCTTGAAAATAGATCTTTCGAGCATATTTAATGTTTAATTGTCCTTCCAGTTACTTGAACTAGAGCAGTAGTTTCCTCAAATTACACTTATTTCATGGACCACTACTTCTACTTAGTAATATTACTCTAGTAGATTTTTTGGCTAGTATCCACCTCTCTTCAAATGCCATTTAACGCTTCCTTCTAAATCAGAAATCGTTATAAGTTCCCCTGCGTCGCCTCCCAGGTTTCCACCACCCCTGCTTAGGAAACACTGCTTTAGAACGGTCCGTGGCGCAGAGGAGACAGGCCGACAGGATTCAGCAGAACAAGGAGGAAAACGCGTAGTCAAAAAGTATTTAAGTTGCTACAAGCGCTGTGTTAATAGCTTGTCATTTTTGGAGGAGTCTAACCTTTTCAGTGTGTTTTCTGTTAGATCCTGTTTCAAAAAGAGACTTGTTCCCCTCGCCTGTTGTTGTTGTTAAAATGTCACAGTATTGTTTTATGCCAGGGCTCCTCACGCTGTAACCAGTAATCTGTCAGAGCTCGGGGCGGAGAAAACGGGATTAATTGATGTCACAAACCCTGCTGGGATAATTGCACGCTGCCAGTCAAGTCAGGCACCAGCTCATTTGCACCATGGAAATATAATAGCGGAACTAAAGCTGTGACGATGTACAGATTTACCCACAAGTGACCAACGAGATGGTAATTTTTTAAGGTCTCTCTCTGTATTTCTTGTACAGATTGATGTCAGTCTCGTCTCCACGTCCTCCCGTTGCGTCTCAAGCCCGATCGAACGTGATCGCTCAATCAATTCAGTTTTTTCAGTGACACTTGTGAAACGAAGGAGCTCATTGGTCGACTATGACTTACAAATAAAATCACATTTCTCTCACGTCAGATTAAATTAAGAGTTTAGTGCTTTGTTCTTCTCTCGATTCAATCTACGTTCCTACCCTCACCTATGGTCATGAGCTCTGGGTAATGACCGAAAGGACGAGATCGCGGATACAAGCGGCCGAAATGGGGTTTCCTCCGCAGGGTGACCGGGCGCTCCCTTAGAGATAGGTTGAGGAGCTCGGTCACACGGGAGGAGCTCGGAGTAGAGAGTCGCGCTCCTCCACGTTGAGAGGAGGAGCAGCCTAGGGAGATGTTCCGGGCATGTCCCAGTGGGAGTTAGGACTTAGGGACTTAGAACACTCTGGAGGGACTATGTCTCTCTGGCCTGGGAACACCTTGGGGTCCCATGGAGGAGCTGGAGGACATGTCTGGGGGTGAGTGAAGTCTGAGAGTCCCTGCTTAGACTGCTGCCCCCGCAGCCCAGTTCCGGATAAAAGGAAGAAAATTATGGGTTGTACTTCACTCATCGATTCAGCAGAAATCCACCCATTTTTTTTTCGGCCCCTGTGATATTTTTTCCTTCATTTTTCCCGATACGAATGGACCATGCATGTCCTGATTGGCTAATCCACCTGTCAATCAGCTCATTTAAAAATGGGAAGATTCATTGGTGACCAGACTCACATCTTCGCAAAGTATTGAAAAATTGTGCGTTCTGGAATCCAGGCAAGCTTTGACCCTATCTGTGTCCCCAGATTTAAAAAATTAATCAAATATAGCTTTTGCTAATAGCATTTTTTATATTGATTTATTCAAAATTACAAAACACAGGAGAATTTGGTGGTCTGGTTCTCGATGATCATCAGAAAGCAGAATAAGCCTCACGTGCGTCTCTCATTTGGGTTGCCGGGTTCAATGCCTAAATCCAGTTAGCTTAAATCTAAAAGGACTCTCTCTGATCTGAATCCTCACAAACTAAACCCCAGCACCTGCAGCTGATCATTAATTGGGGTTTGCAAAGCCTCTGAGTGAATTCTGGAGGTTTCTGAGCTTTCACGTGAGTCATGGCCTTTCCACTTACTGAGAAAACGCTTGTGTGTGTCTTTATCTGCAGCTTCAGTCGTGATTTTAGTGCCTTTTTTTAAACCAGTAACCTCAAAGCAGAAGGAAGATCACATCTTTTTCACATTGTTGAGGCAACTGTGAAAGAAAGTACATATATTTTCTTGTACAGTCATACGAAACCTTTTAATATTTTATAAAAATGCATCAGTTTCCAGATTCTCAAAGCCGCATTTCACTGTCATTCATTATTAATTTGCTCCATACTCTGCAGTGGTATAAGCTACTATTGCAGTCACAGCTGGCCCTGGGGAAGACTGGTGGAAGCGATGCTGCCAGTTTGCGCCATCTGCCTTCCCCCTCCCGCTCCACATTCAAACACGAGAGAGACGAAAAGAGCTGGAGGAAGTGTCTTGCCTGAGGACACAACAACAGTCTGCTCTGGCTCTTCATTAGCGTAACATGTTGGCAACACAAATGGCTCTCAAATTATTTTTCATGTTTCCCCAAAAAAAATCTTTCCTCATTTGCTTTTGCCAGCTCCAACAGAATACGCAGTTTTTTCATCTAAAATACTAAAGTACTTTTTTTTTTTTTTCCTTTCATGGAGAAAAGGGCCGGGGAATACACGCTCATAGTAGCCTTCAGCCTTTAGAGAGCGTAGTAAAATAAACGCGGTCAACCAGTAATGATCATGATAAATTCTTTATGTGAAACACTATATTTCCTATCTCCCCCAAACACACACTTGCTCCTTACCGCTCAGTGTACAAGGTCTCGTTTTTCTTTCTCCCAGGGGGCGCGGGGTCACTGCTGATTGGTCGGTACCCTCTTTGGCAAGACTGGCACAGGTCCTGGGCAGCTACACCTATGCCATATGTACCGCCACCGCTCACAGCAAGGGGGGCAGTAGGCTAAATACTGGAGACACATCACACGCGGATACAGAGCTGTCTGCTTATGTCATGGTCTAGGAGGCAGAATGAGGCTAAATAGAGATGTTTTTCTGCAGCTCCGTCTTCAGCAGTGCGTCCTCGGGGATCAGCACAAGCGTTATTGATCAACTGCGCTGTAAGATTTCTATATCGATGAGAATTTCTAAAGTCGCAGTGTGCATGGAGTTGAAAGTAATAGTAGGGTGCCTGTGAAAGGTTAGACAATTCTTTTACCTAAAATATAGTTAATATCATTGGATTTCCAATTTTACCCAAAGAAAAATGGGGTAGTCTTTTCTACTAGTTTTTAAATTTTGGTGGAGGTTACAATTTTAGTTCTTGTCTTGGACACAGGCAGCAGATATAAAGTACAAGTATATTACCTAGCAACCAAAATGTAAAATTATGATGAATATTTATCTTGGGTAATATGATTGCAAAACATACTTTGCATAATCTTTTGCTATGGATCATACCTGGACGACTGAGGGATTACACAGGACACTTTCGAAGAACTATGGGTAAACTACTCACAAGTACTATCCCACCAAACCAAGTAATCCATCTATACATTTTCTTCTGCTTTATCCGGGCCGGGTCGCAGAGGTAGTAGCCTGGGCAGGGAGGCCCAGACTTCCCCTCTCCACACACACTTCCTCCAGCTCTTCAGGAGGATCCCGAGCATTCCCAGGTTAGACAAAACATAGTCCCTCCAGCGTGTTCTGTGTCTTTCCCAGGGTCTCTCCTCGCTGGAATCAAGTCATTAATATAAAAAATATATTGAATTGTCACATTTTTATATAGTGTATTTCCACCTTCAAGTCATTCAAAGCGCTTTACATCAAAACTTCTGGTTGGCCACATAACTGCAAACAACAGCTGGATTTGGCCATGCTATAAGTCAAGTCTGTGAAAGGCGAGAGACATTTTTTTAAGGTGGCAAGGGAGCAATAAAAACCATGATTAAATAAATGCGGTGTGTTTTTGGCTGTAACGTTGTCTAATGGGATTTCACTTTATACGTCACCTGATGCTGCAAACCCCACGCTGCCAGTGTTTCCAGTTAATCTTACAAGTGTCTACTTCAGATGCCTGGTCTTGTGAAGTTGTTAAACCCATTAGATGAGCAGAGAACGAGGGCCAACTTTCTTCACAAAATAGTAAAAAATCTTAAATCTTAATCTGCTTGGACTAGCTCACTCAAGGTTTGTGAGGATTTCTCAGAATCCTTCATAACCTTCATCAGAGACCTGGGTTTAGGTGTTGACTGTGTTCTCTGAAGCT
>JAIEZT010000400.1:55962-104133 GCA_019594935.1 Periophthalmus modestus | reverse complement strand
TTCTCTCCCGCATAATGTGTAAATCCCTGCTATATTGTTAAGAACAGATTTTCCATTCATTCTGGTTCAAATGCCACCCTTTCGGAGTTTGAGAACTTTTCTGGACTTTTGAATGTCAGAAAACCATTTCTAAAGACTAAACCTCACCTCTATCTCTCCTTTCATTTATATATTCTTTGCTGTTTTCGTTTATTTCTCTAGCTCAAACTGCGCCAATGTAAGTTTTAAGGGAGGGCATTGTCAAATATTAATAACAGCTTTTTTAGATCCAAGTACAAATCTTTAAAACCCTCATTTCCGAACAAATATCGTTGAGGCTCGGGACAGAGGGGCGATCAGGTGATGGAGGAAAAAGGCCACGTTTTGTATGTCCTTTGACGCACTATGAGCTACTTGGAAGCTCGCACAGAAGTGGGTCCCCCTGCGGCAAAGTGCGTTCACTGCCCAAGGTGAACCATCTCACTCTTTCTTTTTTCAATTTATTTGAATATAGGGAAGATATAAAGAACAACTGACTTTGAGAACAGGAGCATCCTAGCAGCGTAGCAGCCGGACGCTAATTCACACGAAATCTGTACCTAGAAGGGCTTCTTAATCACCACGGACGCAGGAACAAACGGTAAAGAACCATGACACCGAAATACGGGAGTAACAAAGACAACTCAGTGCTCACAATTGCTTACTTTTGGGACGATGCCAAATTGTGTCACTGCTTTTAAATGGACAGGGAGTATATGTCCATGGAGTAGTTCCCACCCCCCCCAACCTAGAGTAGCCCCCACACTTCTCACAGAGGGGGCTGTTTGGACGAAGGATGTTTATAAAAAAGGCACATTTACAGTCTCCACCTTGAGGCTGCTCGGGTGGAACCTGCCGCAGTTCTCGATTTTTTGCTAATACAGCGTTCAAAGGGCTTTGGGCAAAACCATTTTACACATTTACAAAAAAACAGTTTAAGAATGCTGAAAAAGATGAAATAACATTTGCAAACGATAAAAAGTTGGTGCTTGGTGATAAAATGCAACGGTGGCGGAATCAAATCCAGGTTTTGGTTGAACACTTTTTCGCGTTCCAGGTGTAAAGCTTCTGATTGCCGTTGAGCGTGGTTCGTGGACCAGTGTGTGAACCAGACAGTGGCTCCGTAGGACAGATGGGAGAGATGTATGCACACTCAGGACTCAGCCATTTTCTCATTATCTTGAGACAATTAATGTTTGCTCTGATGGTTTTACACACTCTTTGAACTAACTTTTGAAATTCAACTGTGAGTCTAAAATTATCCCTAAGTTTTTTTCTCCTCCTCGGGACCTGATCAGTGAATTCCCCATTGTATTTGAACATGGTGAAGGGGAATAATTCAAGAAACAAATATACCTAGTTTTCATACTATTAAGAGTTAAGCTGATCTCCTTGAGCCAAGTGTGTGTCGAGTTTTTCAGTGGTACAGTTCATACCAGACGACCCGTGAACAATGTCCTCATAACATTTGGAAAATTACTTTCGGGACAGAAGAATTATGATATAAAGACAGAAAAGAATGAGGCCAAGGGGAATTCCTGTTTTGAATTTACAAAAGGTTTGATTTCCAATGTGCAAAAAATCATTTGAGGAGTATAACATCTATTATAACAGATAAGAAGAGAAAGACAAAGACAAATCCACTGGCGAAGCTTAAAGGGAAATGCTCATACTGGTATCGGGTATCGGCTCTGATCCAAGAAAATTGACTACATCAGGTATCTGCTCCAGCATAACAGGAGTGGATCTATCAATTAATTAAAGGGCTATTCAAAGAGAACCTGTCAAAAGTCCCTGTGTGAACTTCACAATCAAAAGTGTTCCATAGTTACTTAAAGTGCGTAAGACATAGATCATTTGGTTTGGTGGGACAGTATCTGCAGCGTGTAGTTTTACATCAGTCAAGTGGCTGTTTATGGGGGGAAAAAAAGATGTGGTAGTGTAGTTTGTAGTTTTAAAACGTAATACCTCTACTTATGTCTCAGCACTGTGAACATTCCAGCTTTTATTCTCGGAATAGTTTGACATCGAGTATTGAAACCGCTGCATCTCTACTGTAAATGACTTAAAATGAATTGCCTAAAACACTAAATACATTTAAAAAGATCTTGGTAGCAAAATGTTAACAAATTGAAAAACCCATTGGGCAGTGGTTGAATGTTTTTTTTTTCAATCAGAATATGGTTTGGATGATCTCAGCCGATAAAAAAAATAACAATACATCTGAAGGAATGAAACGGTCTTGTTACCTGTTATACTGAAGCACTGAACTAATATTCTCTGAGCCATGTCGTCTGAGCCTGGTGTTATTATTAGCATGTTATAATTGATGAGGACATATGCGATCACTTTTCTTACGTGATAGTCAATTACACTTGATGCCCGAGTATTTTAGTGTTAATAGGATTGTTACCTTTGGCAATAAATGTGGAATGTGCTTGTTCATCGCCATCCTGTCTGCCAGGTCTAATGGAACAAATATGAATCACACATACAAATGATGAGTTGGTCTCTTCTTTGAAACAACTCTCCAAGTGATGGTAATGAGGCCTCAACAGGAGCTGATATATTGGTCCCATAGACTCCTGTATAAACCGGAGAGAGGCAAGTGGCCAAGATGGACAGGAGCAATCAACACTAATTATGGCTAATCATTAAGAGATGATGGGTGGTGTGGCTGGGGCAGTACATCCCGAAATTATTGCTATATTCGCAATGACGAAAATGCAATTTCAAAACTGCCAAAATGGCAATAATTTTCTTGCATTATACAGTTATATTTTCAGATATCATTTTTTGTATATGCATTCAAAGTACAAATCACATTATGGGAATCTGCTGTTTCCTTCAAGACAGGGTATTATGCAAAACAGATATTTTTGAGCTTTCTACCATGTTAGAATGTTGTTCCCTCGTCAAAAAAAATGCCTGAGGAGGTTTTACATGACATTCATGCATGTTTCAGTCATTTTTCGGTCTCTCCTGGGCCATATTTGAACTCTTCTTATGGTTATATGTATGAAACCCACATGCCTACGTCACCCACGCTCCCACTACACAATTCTCCATAAATATACAAAAACATGATACAAAACTGTACACAGCAACTTGACAAACCTGGTGCGATGTGCAGTAGTTTCATTAACAGGACGCACACTGATGTGTTGTGATAGTGCTCTGAGGTGGGAGTGACTTAGCATAGAGAGCAGTGGGAGGGGAGACTCGGAGCGACAAAAAAGAAAGTGAAAATATAAAACATGCAAATACACTGTTTTTGGTGCATGTAGCACTTTCAAAACAATAAAAGCTAACGTGTTTATCTAACGGTTTTCATCCTGGACGTGGAACACTAGATTTACGTTTATCATACGTTCCTATTCCTGGATGTTATCTAAGTTGTGTTAGCAGTTAATACCTCATAGAAGGAACATTTTTAAAACTGTGAGGTTTTATCTGACATTTTTTGAGAAATCCAAATTATTTTGAAAATTTTTGTATCAAAATATTGTACCTCAAGCTTTGTGGCGGAGTTTGTGGATTTTTAAAAATAAGTTTTTAATGAAGACATATTATGCTTTTTTCCTTCCTGGAAGCTATTATTAAATTATACCATTTGTACATCATTATCTACGCTTATGAGGAGGGAACGTTATTAAATAAAAGTCAATTTTGGGAGCCTTCATTTCTAAGAGGCATATTATCTATCCAGTAAGAGGACTTGACTGTTCACTCATTACAGATCAAAATTAGATTAAGTTTAAAAGTAGATAAAAATAGTTTGATCTTTGGATTGGAGACTTCAGAAGTAATTCCACAAAGCCTAAAACGATGTGAATATGCATCTGGAGCATAACTCAGTCTGATCACAGGATTTATTATTAATGACAGGCAGCCTCCCTCTCAATTAGGACAGAAGAGACACAACATGTGGCAGCGTGAAATTCACTGTGACACCAGCGCGGCTCCAGCCAACCCGACCAAGTATCAGGGAAAAGTGGTGCATTGGACTAAGAGCAGAGACAGAATGCAGAGGAGGAGGCAGGAGAAGAGTGGGCGGATGGATGAGGAATGATCCCTGATTGAGGCTGTCTTATGAGAGGCATCCATCAGGGGTGACAGGAGAAAAAATAAAAGCTCAAACAGTCACATAGGGTGAACATGGGCACGTGCGCTGACAGCAAGCATCTGAGAAGACACCACGGCTCCATTTATGTTCTGCAATGATGTGGTTCTTGTTACACGAAGTCAGTCTATACACGACTTGTTGTAGGTCGTCCAGGTCTATGTGGGTAATATGCCAAACTACCCTGAAAGTCACCACCCAAGTATTCTCAATGGGGTTAAGGTCCGGGGGCCAATCCATGTGAGGAAATCATCATCTCATGCTCCTGAACCACTCTTTCGCAATTTGAGCCCCATGAATCCTGGCATTGTCATCTTGGAATATGCCCGTACCATCAGCTGACCTCATTCTTTGAGCACAGACTGTTGTTGAACCTAGAACCCGACCAACTGGAGGAGGCTCGGACCTATTTGCTTACTTAGATAAATCCCAGGTGGCAACTTTTTATTTGGCCGTGTAATTCACAATTCACCTTTTGATGATTATGATCACGCCAGAAGTCATTCGCTATGTAAGCTGTTAGGTGGAGCATCTGAAACCTTTCTTCTTCATGGAGTTATTTTGCTTGAAAAATTACAAGAATGGAGTGTAAACCGTATAGGAGTGGGCTCGGCCCCCCCCCCCGCCCACCCCCCCCCCCCCCCCCCGGACAACCGCCAACGCCAGAAGTCTTCGCTATAGACTGGACTCTATTTGCAGATAGAATGGAGTAAAACCGTATGGAGTGGGCATTAGTCCTGGACACATTGTCTGGACACATCCTGCAGCTGATCGTCCTGGGAGTGGATCTCTCCTTCACTGTCGTTCTTCTCAAGGTTTCTCTTTTTCCCACATGTTTTTTTGAGTTTTTCCTTGCCGAGAAGGAGGGTCTAAGGACTGTTCTCCATTTGCTTGCTTTCTGTTGATTCATTTGTCTGTCTTCTGTTTCTCTTTCTTTGTTGATTTTCTCACTTTCCGTTGGTTAAAAATCAACTCCCGTGTTCAGCCCTAAGAGCTGCTTTGTTTTTGGGCTTTACAAAAATTATTGAACTGACAGTCTCCATGGACATAAGCAGGTGACTACAGCAAAGCCAAGTTTAACAACTACAACAAGATAATGTCATACTGCACAACATTCCAGATTTGGCGATATGACGTGAGGACTAACCATGGGCGGCTAATCTGTGTAATTTTGCGTCATCCCGATTTTTAATCAAAGGAAATCAGATCTAAACATCTTTCTCTTCACACAAGGACACACGGATTTGTGGAGTAGAAACAGGGACAGCAACAAAAAGTATCATTTGCATCACAAGTTCATTTATTTTATGTTTTAAGTTAGAAGTTCAGTACGAAGACACGGTATGGCTCACACCTCGTTCATACTGTATGCTAAAGATTTGTCCTTTGGATCAGCCCCGTTACAGTATAGTCCCTCACAAGCAGCAGCAGCATCCTACTGCGCTCTGGAGGCTTGACGCGCTGCCGCTTCTCTGCAGACTCTTATTACCCTCTTGTTCATTGTTACTGGATGAGTGGGTTGACCCGTAGCAAAAAAAAAAAAGGGGAAACCAGTTCAGACAAGAGGCTGCTGGCTGGAATAGGCTCCATTAGCGTGCATACATATTACATTACATACACACACATGCTAAGACATACAGAGATACAGTCTGGAAAAACATACCTAGACTTGTGCGTAACATGCCTCATTTGGCACACCTCGAAACACAAGGGACGTCCACTGCCCAGACACACAGAGGAGCAGCCAGAACGCTACAAACAATTAGCTGCGTTTGCTCTGCCCAGCCCACAAAGCAGCC
This sequence comes from Periophthalmus modestus, assembly GCA_019594935.1. Classification (NCBI taxonomy): domain Eukaryota; kingdom Metazoa; phylum Chordata; class Actinopteri; order Gobiiformes; family Gobiidae; genus Periophthalmus; species Periophthalmus modestus. The sequence goes on along the minus strand of JAIEZT010000400.1, from coordinate 98,193 downwards.
AAAAATGAATTAAAAAAAGCACTAAACTAGCCACACTCGCCGATAGTTTGTATATCAAAAGAGCTACACGTCACAGCTGCTTGACACAAAAGCAACAAAGACGGGACTTTACTCTTGCTACAGCCACGAACTATCTCACATACCGGGCTAGCGCAACGGTATGTGTGTGCTGCCGCCACGTGACATCAGGGGTCGGAGGTCAGGTGGGACGAGCAGAATGCAGAGAGAACGCTTTTATAGTGGAGCGAGAAGGCGGGGGGGGGACGCGCATCATCCGCACCACTGCACAGGCAAAGCAATAACATTTTCATCAGACGAGAAGATGGCGCGTCCTCTACCAGAACATTTGCTTAGGTGCACTTCAACTACAAGTACTACGACATGAAACAACATCTATTTATGATCTGTAACTCGCAGCTCAGTGGCCGCACAAGCATGTTTTCCCATAGAGCTGCCCGGTTGGTTGAGCTGATTATCTTCTCATCCAGTATAGATTAGATTTACCCAAGATGCCCTTCGTGACATAACCCTCTCCATTGATCTCAATGTTGGGTTGGAGCAGAAAGCGCAGTGGTTGCATCAATTCTTTATTCCAACCAATCTACACAGTACTTACATTCATTTCAAATATGTTTTATCTTTTGTTCTACATGACTATGTTTTGAGGCCAAGAAAGTGTCACATGGGCAGATTTTAGAGGTACTTCGCTCTAGATAAACAGCCCGTGACGGCAGCCAAGTTCGGGCAAGGGAGAATAAGTTAAGAGAAAGCTTCAGTGGACTGTCAATGGGCAATAACTCACATATACAAAATACATTCGAGGCCAAGGTACTTTGAAGAAAACAATCTGGGCAAATGGCATTGGAAAGTCTCCATAGCATAAAGGTGGGAGCTCCCTCACTGTGGAGCTGGGGACTGGTGCCTGGAGCTGTTACAAAGCCGATTTTCAGACTGTCAAGACAATTTCAGGAAACTGCTTTATTTATGCTAAGTTTCAGTCCATTGGAAAGGAATGGACATTTAAACCTGTGTGGCTCTGCTCCATGCTCCCGAGATTTAATTGGCTGGTAACAACACACTGCGTTTCCCTATTTCCAGTGGGTTTGTACTTGGGTCTACAGGGGGTTGAAATAATTTGTTTTGAGCAGAAAAAGTAAAAGAAAAAAAAAAAAAAAAGGTTGCTGGTTTATTTTTGCATCAGTTGTAAACTATTTAATTTGCCAAATATGGAAGTCACATTTGTTTTATTTATTCTCCTTGGGTTTTTTTCTCATTCAGATGTTGCCACAGACAATCAGCTGCCTCCTGGTGTGTAATGGTGCACAGATTTGCCGTAGTGTTTGGATACTGAATTGTGCCAGTTTTCACCCAGATGTGAAAATGCAGTTAATTTAGAAAGCTGTTGTGAAAATGTCATTTAAAGGTTCTATATTAAGCAAAATGGACCCTTGTGAGCTTTAAGGTGTGTTATAATGTTGTTACCTTCTCAAAAACAGACCTGGAGTTGTGTTTTGTTTCATTCACACATGTTTGAATTATCTTTTATTGTAGGTCTGTCTACATTTCCAAACCTGATAATACTCTACCACCTTGCAGGGCCGGTCCTAGCTTTCAATGTGGCCCTAAGCTGAATTTGTCTCTGGGGCCCTTGACAGCAGATGTATCCTGGCTCAACTATTGGTGATTCACATTTGACACATTCTGACTCTGCTCTCATCACCTTGACCAGTTGTATTTGTGTTTATCAGACCAACATCAGACTGAAAACATCCAGAATGTCACAACTACAATAGTCACAAGAACATAACACAAACATATAAGGGGAGGTCAAGATTTTTTTTAAATTCTAGACGTTTTTTCTTTGTTTCTAGTGGATTTTAATGTGTTCCAGTTGGCGACAGTGGACTTACATTTACATTATAAAGCATCCTTGAACCTTCCTAATCGTTTTAGAGGGATATTTAGGCTGCTGTAAACACACAAGCCCTGTGTTCAATAAAACTTGATGTATTATATTATTTTCAATATAAATGTATGGGCTCTTGTGGGCCCCCTGGTGGCCTCAGGGCCCTAAGCAGTTGTTTAGTCTGCTCATTAACTGGGCGGGCCCTGCACACACTGTGATGTCATGTAGTGGTATTTTTCAAGTTAACAGCTATTTTTTTTTTATCTTTAGTTCATTACAGATCGGCAGTTCCAGGAGTCAGATTATCCAGATGATTCTAGTGAAGGTGTGTGGAGTTGAAAAACATGGTGGGGCACTTTCTGTATAACCACATGATGACATCACAAGGTGGAACAGAGCGTTTTGAAGAGTGTTGAAAGCAAAACTCAGCCTAAATATGCAGGGCTTGTGTGTTAAAACATGTGTGAATGAAACACAACACACAACTCCAGGTCTGTTTGTGACGAGGAAACAACATTAGAACATGGATCAGAAAGTAGCGTAGTATGGCCCCTTTACAGGTCAGTATTTATGATTTGTTTTGAATGTCTCTTTTGGCACGTTCTCACGCTCGTGTGATCATGTGCATGGAATAAGTTGACCAAAACTGAACTATTACATGGTCCTCTTGGGTGTTAAGACAATAACTATGGCGTTTAATGTGCTAAGCTAACTCCATTTTTCACACTCTATTAAAGCAGTTCTCATTTGACATGCTCGGGCACCCCATGTTGTAAAGAGAACAATTCAAAGTTCAGTCCCTTCTGATTAAATGATAATTACCATTAATCAAACTTTGGTTATATGTTTTGATTCGTCTGCGCGTTTTATTAATCACAAAGTCACTGCAGAGACGTGCAAACGAGCTAATTAGGAGCAAAGATCCAATTGACAATGAAGGCGAGGAGGTAATCTATCACGATGCAAATGAGTACCGTAATAAGACTAATAATAGCGCTACTACTTTGTCATTTGGGAGTGCGAAGAGAGCGGCCCGTGTGTTGCCAGGTGCTGCTCACTCATCGCACACATCCTCCATCTTTGAAAATGCCAAAAAGTGGGCGGTGGTTTGATCCAAAAAGCACACTGCATAATCCAAAAAAACTTCCAAAAAACAACATTTGGCAAGTAACCTATTGAGTCACTGAAACGCTACACCCTCCTTTCCCGGTTACATTCAAAATAGCTGTATTCTTATTCGAGCTACCTTCTATTTAAAAGCATTTTCTCCAAGGCTCCAAGGGATACAGTGGGGGTGTAAAAGGGGGCGGTAGGAGGAATCAGATTTCCTAATTATGAACAAACACATTGATCGGATTCGTAACGACTGCCGCGTCTCACGTCCACCTTTAAACCAATCTATAGACCTCTCTCAGAGACTATTAGGCATCTGGGCCATTGCCTTCCCAGCACCGATAACCAGCACACAATCCACAGGGGCGAAAGCTTGTGTGTGGGTTTAAAGTCGAGAAAATAAAGGAATTTGAGAATGCAATTTCCTTTAAAAACACAACAGTGACGCATTACGCTAAAGATGATTTCGCTGCAAACTATAAAGTCACTGCAAACAAGTTGGGAGTGAATCTTGGAGTTGTTTTTATTTGGCGATAGAGCAGTGTTTAATGCTGCTACACAGATAATGAGCCTGCAATTATAAGCAAATGTAATAGTTCTGTTTGTGGCCTCCTAACGTCTAACTGTTGTACCAAGTCACTTAAACAGTAGCAAATAAAGGAGCTGCAAATCGTGCCGTTATTTGGATTATGTGTCTCAGCCCTGTGCTGCTGCTGAACATTTTTAGATGTGCTGGTGCCATCCGAAATGGATTTTTTAAAAGTTAATGCTATTTATTCACTTTTTATACACTGTTGATCTGCTGAGGGCCAGACAATATGAGATTTACTCTTTCCCTTTTTTTAAATTGCTCATTTTCCAATCCAATATTTTTTTGTGTGTGAACAAGTCTCTCCATGGCCCAGCACCAAAGAGCATCTCCCACATGTTAGAGCCACATGAACCATCTCACACTCTGAGGACTAAGCCAGGACTAGACCAGGACTAGACCAGGACTAGACCAGGACTAAATCAGGACTAAACCAGGACTGAACAGGGACTAAACCAGGACTAAACCGGGACTAAACAAGGACTAGACCAGGGCTAAACCAGGAATAAACCAGGAATAAACCAGGACTGAACAGTGACTAAAGTAGGAATAAACCAGCAACCAACCAGGACTAAACCAGGACTAAACCAAGACTAAAACAGGACTTAACCAAGGCTAAAACAGGACTTAACCAAGACTAAACCAGAAATAAACCAGGACTAAACATGGATTAAATCAGATCTAAAAAATGACTAAACTAGGACTAAATCAGGTCTAAAAATGGCCTAAACCAGGACTAAACCAGGACTAAAACAGAACTAAACCAGGACTAAACCAGGACTAAACCAGAACTAAACCAGGACTAAACCAGGAATAAATCAGGACTAAACCAGAGACATGAACACCAACATGGAGAATCATTGTTTCAGTTTTATTCTGTTAAAAACTGGAACCTGAATCATCTTAAAGACGTGAGACAGGCCTCTACTTCAATGATGTTTAAATCCAGGCTCAAATGGTTCTGTTTAGCTGCATGTGACTGAAAGGGTTTTATTCTGCACTTTTCTCTTTTAATGTTAATTTTGTGATGATTATTTATGTTTTGATTTTAATGTTTTTTTTCTTATTCTGTAAAGCACTTTGAATTACTTTGTGTACTAATTGTGCTGTGCAAATAAACAAAAAAGAAGAAAGTTTCATTTCTGTGCATTTATGAACCCACCATTTCTGATTTTTAAAAAAGTCTATAAATACTAACAGATTACTGACACGCTCGCAATCTCTCGTTCAAAAGCTGATGTTACATGTCCAACTGTATTCCTCACCGTCTCCTTATCAAACAGCTAAAAACAGAACCGTCCTGCGTCTTTCATAGATCTGAGTGTCAAGCCGTCGCCGCGCCCATCTTCACCTCCGTGCACCCATCAACCTCCTCTCCTCCGCATGACACAAAAACCAACACACACAAAACGCACGCTGCAAGGAGGAAAAGGCCACCTGCCAGAGAAGAACAACAGACCAGTGTAGCCTAGCAACAGCGCCAAGACAGGCTTATTAGCCGGGGGATCGGGGAGGCATTCAGGAGGGGAAAGTTTGCTACGTGTTTCTGCCATTCGCCTCAACTCCCGGCCCCGTGTCCTCGTGCCCCCCTTATCAACCTCTGCAGCCTCCTCACGCCCGATGCAATGCGCCTCCTCGTTCTATAGCGCGCATTAGCAACAGCCCATCGATCACGCCGCGAAAACCACAACCATTTGGCTGCGACGTTGTTCTCCCTTCTCTTTCTTTCTTTTTTTTTTTTTTATTGGGCGCCCGTTTGCCAGGAACCCAGCATTTTTAATAGTCAATTTGTTACTTTTTTTGTTTCGAAATGGTGTGGCATCGCGGACTGCCAGCCAACTCCCCTCCGGAATAAAAGAAGCTTCTCTTATTGGTCGCTCTCTCTTAGGCGATATCTAATACATTGGATTTGATTAGCGTGAAGGGAGGTTTAAATCAATGTTAAACAATTTCTCAGGTGGCTAAGTGAAAGATGGCAAGGCCTAGACAAGTCTAATTTAGGGACGGTGTAAATGCAGGCTCATTTTCGGGGGCAGGTGCAGTACTGGAGGGGTTTACGCAGTGCACCTTTAAAGCAGACCTATTATGCAAAAACTTTTTAGACCTTTTGATCATGTTATACTTGTTTCTCCTTCTCATTTACCCTTCTTAAATTTATTTTTGGGGTGATTCGTGCATGTTTGAGCAAACTTTAATCGCTTATTTTTAAGACGCTATGTTGCAGATCGACCCCCGTTTTCACCGCTCTTCAGTTTTATTTTCCTAATCAGTGATGCATGTAGGATTTGGCGGCGTCACGTAGTCATTTTGGTGCAAACTTTTAAAAATCCAGCTACACATGGCTTTGTTGGCGGTGCTTTGTTGCGATGATGTTTAGGCCGACGTCAGCTCCCGTTGGGCCCAGCAGTTTTCTAACGCAGATGTCAGCTATTGTGGAAAAAGTTACAATTCCAGATGAAAAGTAATCCATTTGTGAAGCCCGGTGAGTTTTGAAATACAAAAAAGGGTTATTCTTTGTTACAGCAGATACAGGACTGGACCCAGACCTGCCCTGGACACAGTCTGGTAGCCTTCTGGCATCCCAAGTCTCACCTAGAGCATCTCACCCTCTGGTCCTTTGTCCCCCCGAGCATCTGAGCTCTGAGTATTTATACCAGAATGACAAAGTTACATACACTGCCTGGCCAAAAAAAAGGTCACACACTCAGTTGTTTCGCCTTTAGCTTTGATTACGGCACATTCGCTGTGGCATTGTTTCGATTTCGCTTCTGCCGTGTCACAGGATTTATTTCCATCCAATGTCGCATTAATTTTTCACCAAGATCTTGCATTGATGATGGTCGAGTCCGACGCTGCACAAAGCTTCTCCAGCACATCCCAAAGATTCTCAGTGGGGTTAAGGTCTGGACTCTGTGGTGGACAATCCATGTGTGAAAATGATGTCTCATGCTCATGAACCACTCTTTCACAATTTGAGCCCAATGAATCCTGGCATTGTCGTCTTGGAATATGCCCGTGCATCAGGGAAGAAAAAATCCACTGATGGAATAACCTGGTCATTCAGTATATTCAGGTGTCAGCTGACCTCATTCTTTGAGCACAGACTGTGGCTGAACCTAGATCTGACCACTTGCAGCAATCCCAACCTATTTGCTTAGTTAAATCCAGGTGGAGACTTTTTTTTTGGCCAGGCAGTGTACAAAGCAGTGACTTATGTTTCACACCCATGAGATAACAAACTTTTACACCTGACGACAAATAAGACGACAAAGACTTTCCTGGACGATGGGGACAGAATCTTCACACATGTTAAAGTCTCATCTGGGTTGGACACACTGACCCAGGTCAAGTGCATTTAAAGACAAACGATAATATTTTCTATTATACTTACATTTCCGTCACATCTGCAAACTTGTTTCTTTTATTAAGTTGTTTTAGATGAAAACTGTGATCTAAAATGTGCAAATTATACCAGAATGATCCACGGGTGTCATAGATTATAACTATATTAGCAAGTCCAAGCAGAACAGGACAAAACTAAGCCATGTTCTTTGAGGAAACAGACCTCAACTGCAGCTACAGCCCCATCTTACAATTAGAGAAGCTCTCCATTTGTATCTCTTCATGATCTTCAACCCTCTGTGGTCGAGATAAGTATATTAGCTGCGACACAACTCAAGAAGCTATTTAGATGAGTGGTCAAATTTATTCACTCTTAAAAAAACTTTTACCATATTTTCCCAGACGATACAATCTGTTTTGGCAGCTAAAATGGATGGTCCAAAGTGATTACTAAAAAGGGCGCTTAACAACAAGTGAAGAACACATCAGTTTCTTTCATTTCCTTAAGATCTGCCTCATAAACCCTCAGCGATATACGCATCAGCTGTTTGAGTGCCAAAAAAATAGACTTTTATAATGCCTCCTTGCCGTCTGACATTGCTCACAGTCCTTCCCTCTCGCTCTCGCTCTAATGTACACCCCGAGACCCATGTAGAGCACCTCTCACCCGGCAGTACTGCGCATTGGCGATCCAGTAATTATAAGGCTGCATGGAGGAGCCAGGGCCAAAGGGGGCAGACCTCAGAGGAGCCAGGACCAAGGGGGCAGAGCTCACGGGGCAAAGTACAGTTTTACCACCCAACACGCGCCAAGGCCGGAGATATATCCCATTTGAGACATTCCTAAGACTCTGAGTTGTAATTAATTTCCGCCAAATCAATCTTTTATCGTTTTTTACAGTTTGTATGAAACAGAAGAGGGACAAGGTTTTATTTGTTCAGTGAAATTCAATGAAATGAAACATGTATAGTGCATTTACTACCATTAACGGCCGGCTCAAGTACCAGAGTCCTCAAAAGAGTTCTCGTATTGGCAGTTTGATGGATGGTGCGTTCAAGGTTAGAAAGTGGCACTGTAACTCGTAGCATTAATAGAAACTTTAGAGTATGTTTTAAGTGGAATAAAGGAGAGATTTTGTTTGGACAATGCAATTCTTAAATGAGAGCGGAGTAGAGTTATGTAAGATTTATTCAGGGTCGTGTTCGTAAATTCGTTAAGCCGAACAAGCACAATGGTGCGGTAAAACAGGACGATATATCTGCGGATGAGCACTGTTTGAAATGAAAAACTGACCTTACAGTTTTGGACAGGCTTGCCTTTCAGGTTTTCAGCTTTTTTCTGGTTTTGACCTTGCGACTTTGTGTTCAGCCTCGGATTGTTTCTTTGATTGAGGCCGGATCTGTTTGGTGCACCACTGTGTCCAACTGCAAAGAGAAGCAATAAAGAAAGAATTAGCCATCGTTTCAACTCCCATGGGTTTTTGCAACCAGAGACTTAAAGCTGCACAATGTAACATACCTGGTGGAGGACTGGAATGATCCATAGTGTAACATGAAACTCCAAGGCCAGACCAAGGTACAGGTCAGATCTGTGGAGAGGCAACCTGCACTGAAAGTAAATTAAAAAGGTCCAATATTATGCAAAACTCTTATGAGCTTTAAGTCATGTTCTAACGCTGTTACCTCCTCAAAAACATACCTGGAGTTGTGTTTTGTTTAATTCACATGTTTCAGTAACTTTTTAACATTGGTCTGTCTACATCTCTAAAGCTCAAAATGCTTTGTTCCACCTTGTGATGTCATAAAGTGGTAGTTTTAGTGTGAACAGCTCCTTTTACCTTTAGTTTAGTAGCTCAGATTGGCAATTCCAGGGCTGAAATTTAACAAAAGATTCTAGTGAAGGTGTATGGAGTTTAAAAACACAGTGGAGCACTTCCTGTATTACCACATGATGACATCACAAGGTGGAGCAGAGTGTGGGTTTGTGTGTTAAACATGTGTGAATGAAACAAAACTCAACTCCAGATAAATAACATAGATCAGAAAAGAGCGTAACATGGGCTTTAAGGAGCTTTCTTCAGCAATTAACTGAAATTTATGACATTCATGATAAATGTAAAGCCACGCTGTAGACACTCCCAGCAAGCTATAATATCTCCATGGAAACTGAGAGGTGGCAGACACCCAAACTGAAAAGTCACATAGTAGATCTTTAGAAGAACTGTACACAAAAATGAAATATTTGGGGGAAAAAAGTGAGTGATTTTTATGTAGATTACGCACACACATACAGACACACACATACACACACACAGACACACACACAAAGACAGAAACATACACACACACCCACATACACAAACACACACGCAAACACACAAAACACACATAAACACACACAAAGACAGAAACATACACACAGACACACACACACATATATATACAGAGACGCACACAGAGACACACACATGCAGAAACATGCACACACACACACACACTTACAGACACACACAAAACACACCAGTATACACACTCACACAGACACACACACAGACACACACACACACACACACAGCACACACAGACACACAAAACACACACACACACACACACACACACAAAAAAACACAAAACATCCAGTCACTTCTTTAAAACATTAATTTTAAACACGCACACAGAGACACACCCATGCAGAAACACGCACACACGCACACACACACACTTAGACACACACAAAAACACACCAGTATACACACTCACACAGACACACACAGACACACACATAGACACACACACACACACACACAAAACATCCAGTCACTTCTTTAAAATCTTCTCAAACCAGACACAGCCAAAAGCCTGTATAATCCAACCTTTAGCTTAAATGCTAATTACATGTAAATTAAAAGTACCTGTTGCTCTTATACTTAATCATGTGACACAAAAATGATGAGCTGAACATCAAATCTAAAACACATAAAATTAAAAACATACAGTGAAGGGACAGTGTTGCCGTACAGCTGCGATCAAAGTGATTTATATGTTTAATTAACATGTAGATTTCCTCCAAATTTACTATTTTAACTCCGGCTGCATCACTTCTGCTAATTAATAGTACATCAAATTCCCCTAGAACAATTAAAACATAATTTCAGCTCTCTCAGCCACAGGTAACAAGATCCTGGCTGCATACTAAAAGTGTTCTGTGCACAGCAGTAAAGGGAGCGCACCATGTGTCAACGCTGCTTAAATCAGCGAGAGCGCCCCCCCAAACCGAGCCATGATTTTTCCTTTACACTATGGAATAAATCGGCTTCTAGATAAAAACCTCCAAACTTGAGTAATGCTGATCCTTAATTAGGTATAAATCGCTCTACTGTTGTCAGTGTTTACTGTTACATTTTCAGTTTTGATGATTTTATGTCCAGTATTGTCGTATAAAATATCCAGAACAATATTTACTACATAAAACATTTTATATTCAAATTCAGAGATGGGTATTACAGTGATCCTTCCTTTAATTTTTACTTTTATTCTATATGTTTCTTGGCTGTAAAACCCCTCACCACACACTTTATTCACTTTTCTCACACAGGCATTAACATTTTCTCACATTTCTCTCTTGTTTAAACACAAAGTTCAAACCTTTGTCGGTGCAGAACGTTTCATCGACATTGTGGGTTTTGTCGGGGAGAAAACTTGCAAACATACAGCACTTAAGAGTCACACTGTGATCCAACATTTATGTAAATTTGTCTGACACATTCTGTACTGTACAGGAGACAGGGAGGAGACTGATGGGCAATGGTCTACAGTCCCTCAGCCAAGCAGGACACAGAACACAATGGTCTACAGTCCCTCAGCCAATCAGGACGCAGAACACAATGCACGTTCATAAACGCAAAAATGCACTAAAAAAATCTGCGAAACAGCGAGACCACGAAAGGTGAACTGCGATATGGCAAGGGACAAATGTACTCCCTAGAGAGGTGTTTCCCGGGGAAGACTCAGGACACGCTGGAGTGACTATGTCTCTCGGCTGGCCTGGGAACACCTTGGGTCCCACCGGAGGAGCTGTAGGACTTGTCTGGGGTGAGGGAAGTCCGGGAGTCCCTGCTTATGCTGCCCCTGTGACCTGGTCTTGGATAAGAGGAAGAAAATGGATAGATTGAACTGTACTCCCATTTACTCAGTGTTACTTGAGTAACTTTTTGAAGAAATTGTACTTCCTGGAGTAGCTTTCAGACACTTTTACTCTTACTTGAGTAATGTTTCGCTTGAAGTAACAGTACTCTTACTTACTTCAGTAAAATCATTGGTAATTGTGAGTAAGTCTACAAGTGAATGAATTTAACTTTTGTGTTTCTTGCTCTGCTCCTTCAGATCTGATGTCGCTGGTCTCCTTTTTGTCATCCTTTGAAAATAGATCTTTCGAGCATATTTAATGTTTAATTGTCCTTCCAGTTACTTGAACTTGAGCAGTAGTTTCCTCAAATTACACTTATTTCATGGACCACTACTTCTACTTAGTAATATTACTCTAGTAGATTTTTTGGCTTGTATCCACCTCTCTTCAAATGCCATTTAATGCTTCCTTCTAAATCAGAAATCGTTATAAGTTCCCCTGCGTCGCCTCCCAGGTTTCTACACCCCTGCTTAGGAAACACTGCTTTAGAACGGTCCGTGGCGCAGAGGAGACAGGCCGACAGGATTCAGCAGAACAAGGAGGAAAACGCGTAGTCAAAAAGTATTTAAGTTGCTACAAGCGCTGTGTTAATAGCTTGTCATTTTTGGAGGAGTCTAACCTTTTCAGTGTGTTTTCTGTTAGATCCTGTTTCAAAAAGAGACTTGTTCCCTCGCCTGTTGTTGTTAAAATGTCACAGTATTGTTTATGCCAGGGCTCCTCACGCTGTAACCAGTAATCTGTCAGAGCTCGGGGCGGAGAAAACGGGGATTAATTGATGTCACAAACCCTGCTGGGATATGCACGCTGCCAGTCAAGTCAGGCACCAGCTCATTTGCACCATGGAAATATAATAGCGGAACTAAAGCTGTGACGATGTACAGATTTACCCACAAGTGACCAACGAGATGGTAATTTTTTAAGGTCTCTCTCTGTATTTCTTGTACAGATTGATGTCAGTCTCGTCTCCACGTCCTCCGTTGCGTCTCAAGCCCGATCGAACGTGATCGCTCAATCAGTTCAGTTTTTTCAGTGACACTTGTGAAACGAAGGAGCTCATTGGTCGACTATGTTTTACAAATAAAATCACATTTCTCTCACGTCAGATTAAATTAAGACTTGTGCTTTGTTCTTCTCTCTTCTTTGTTCTTCAATCTACGTTCCTACCGTCACCTATGGTCATGAGCTCTGGGTAATGACCGAAAGGACAAGATCGTGGATACAAGCGGCCGAAATGGGTTTCCTCCGCAGGGTGCCCGGGCACTCCCTTAGAGATAGGTTGAAGAGCTCGGTCACATGGGAGGAGCTCGGAGTAGTAGTAGTAGTTATTCAAAATTACAAAAACACAGGAGAATTTGGTGGTCTGGTTCTCGATGATCATCAGAAAGCAGAATAAGCCTCACGTGCGTCTCTCATTTGGGTTGCCGGGTTCAATGCCTAAATCCAGTTAGCTTAAATCTAAAAGGACTCTCTCTGATCTGAATCCTCACAAACTAAACCCCAGCACCTGCAGCTGATCATTAATTGGGGTTTGCAAAGCCTCTGAGTGAATTCTGGAGGTTCTGAGCTTTCACGTGAGTCATGGCCTTTCCACTTACTGAGAAACGCTTGTGTGTGTCTTTTATCTGCAGCTTCACTCGTGATTTTAGTGCCTTTTTAAACCAGTAAACCTCAAAGCAGAAGGAAGAACACATCTTTTTCACATTGTTAAGGCAACTGTAACTGAAAGTACATATATTTTTCTTGTACAGTCATACGAAACCTTTTAATATTTATAAAAATGCATCAGTTTCCAGATTCTCAAAGCCGTATTTCACTGTCATTCATTATTAATTTGCTCCATACTCTGCAGTGGTATAAGCTACTATTGCAGTCACAGCTGCCCTGGGGAAGACTGGCGGAAGCGATGCTGCCAGTTTGCGCCATCTGCCTTCTCCCTCCCGCTCCACATTCAAACACGAGAGAGACGAAAAGAGCTGGAGGAAGTGTCTTGCCTGAGGACACAACAACAGTCTGCTCTGGCTCTTCATTAGCGTAACATGTTGGCAACAAAAATGGCTCTCAAATTATTTTCATGTTTCCCAAAAAAAATCTTTCCTCATTTGCTTTTGCCAGCTCCAACAGAATACGCAGTTTTTCATCTAAAATACTAAAGTACTTTTTTTTTCCTTTCATGGAGAAAAGGGCAGGGGAATACACGCTCATAGTAGCCTTCAGCCTTTAGAGAGCGTAGTAAAATAAACGCGGTCAACCAGTAATGATCATGATAAATTCTTTATGTGAAACACTATATTTCCTATCTCCCCCAAACACACACTTGCTTCTTAACGCTCAGTCTACAAGGTCTCGGTTTCTCCCAGGGGGCGCGGGGTCACTGCTGATTGGTCGGTACCCGCTTTGGCAAGACTGGCACAGGTCCTGGCAGCTACACCTATGCCATATGTACCGCCACCGCTCACAGCAAGGGGGCAGTAGGCTAAATACTGGAGACACATCACACGCGGATACAGAGCTGTCTGCTTATGTCATGGTCTAGGAGGCAGAATGAGGCTAAATAGAGATGTTTTCTGCAGCTCCGTCTTCAGCAGTGCGTCCTCGGGGATCAGCACAAGCGTTATTGAATCAACTGCGCTGTAAGATTTCTATATCGATGAGAATTCTAAAGTCGCAGTGTGCATGGAGTTGAAAGTAATAGTAGGGTGCCTGTGAAAGGTTAGACAATTCTTTTACCTAAAATATAGTTAATATCATTGGATTTCCAATTTTACCCAAAGAAAAATGGGGTAGTCTTTTCTAGTTTTTTAAATTTTGGTGGAGGTTACAATTTTAGTTCTTGTCTTGGACACAGGCAGCAGATATAAAGAAGAAGTATATTACCTAGCGACCAAAATGTAAAATTATGATGAATATTTATCTCGGGTACTATGATTGCAAATCATATTTTGCATAATCTTTTGCTATGGATCATACCTGGACGACTGAGGGATTACACAGGCATCTTTCGAAGAACTATGGGTAAACTACCCACAAGTACTATCCCACCAAACCAAGTAATCCATCTATACATTTTCTTCTGCCTTTATCCGGCGCCGGGTCGCAGAGGTAGCAGCCTGAGCAGGGAGGCCCAGACTTCCCTCTCCACACACACTTCCTCCAGCTCTTCCAGGAGGATCCTGAGGCATTCCCAGGTTAAACGAGAAACATAGTCCCTCCAGCGTGTCCTTGGTCTTCTCCAGGGTCGCTCCCAGGGTCTCTCCTCGCTGGGATCAAGTCATTAATATAAAAAATATATTGAATTGTCACATTTTTATATAGTGTATTTCCACCTTCAAGTCATTCAAAGCACTTTACATCAAAACTTCTGGTTGGCCACATAACTGCAAACAACAACTGGTATTTGGCCATGCTATAAGTCAGGTCTGGGGAAAGGCAAGAGACGTTTTTCAAGGTGGCAAGGGAGCAATAAAAACTCATGATTAAATAAATGCGGTGTGTTTTTGGCTGTAACGTTGTCTAATGGGACTTTCACTTTATACGTCCTGATGCTGCAAACCCCACGCTGCCAGTGTTTCCAGTTAATCTTACAAGTGTCTACTTCAGATGCCTGGTCTTGTGAAGTTGTTAACCCATTAGATGAGCAGAGAACGAGGGCCAACTTTATTCACAAAATAGTAAAAAATCTTAAATCTTAATCTGCTGGGAATAGCTCACTCAAGGTTTGTGAGGATTTCTTCAGAATCCTTCATAACCTTCATCAGAGACATGGTTTTAGGTGTGACTGTGTTCTCTGAAGCTGCTCTCCTCCTGTGGTATAATAGTTTACTTTGTTTAATTGTTAATCGCTATGGAAACTGGCCTAGATTCTCATCATTCTGGCAGCCACATACTACCACCAATGGAGGACGGGGGAAATGGACACTCTATACTATACATTGTATCTGTACCAATTGCAATAGCTCAATTAGGCTGGATTTAGAAGCATTTGGTCAAGATCCCAGTCTGTCTGTGTGTTCTGTGTTGTCTTCCCCCTTCCTTCTGCGCCTGGAGCTGGGAGGAGACTCTGGCACCGCCCACTAAACACCTGCAGCCGATCAGCAATCAAGCCTCCACCTCAGGAGCACAAAGGGACCAAGGATCCTACACACGCTGCCAGATCGTCATTGTATCCTCCGTGGTACAGTTTCTGCTTGGCTCAGTCTGTTTTTTGTGGTTATGGCCGTAGTACTCAGATGGTGTTTCTCGTTTTTCGGCATTTCCAGTATCTTGGACCCGCCTTGCACCTCAGCCTCTGACCCAGCTTCCTATGATCGGCTTGAGCACCTCTGACCCAGCGTCCTACGACCGGTTCAAGCCCCTCCGACTGCGACCCAGCTTCCTACGACCGGTTCGAGCACCTCCGACCCAGCGTCCTACGATCAGTTCGAGCACCTCTGACCGAGCATCCTACGACCAGTTCGAGCACCTCCGACTCCGACCCAACTTCCTACACCCGGTTCGATGACCTCCGACCCAGCATCCTACGATCAGTTCGAGCACCTCTGACCGAGCGTCCTACGACCGGTTCGAGCACCTCTGACCGAGCGTCCTACGACCGGTTCGAGCACCTCTGACCGAGCGTCCTACGACCGTTTCGAGAACATCTTAGCCTCCGACCCACTTTTCTACTACCCACACCAGCATTCACATCCTCTTCTTTGTTATAAACTCTGTTAAACCTTACTCCGAGTCTGTATCTTTGATCCCCCAGACATTACAACACATTTAATACAAAAAATATAACCCTATCAACTAAAAGGAGAAATTAAATTCTTCTCAAAGATTATCATGTGTCGTTGACCTGATTCTGAATCGGCTCAACAAGCTAAACTACAGCTGTCTGTGAAATCCTTCAGTCATCCAGGTATGATCCAGAGTGAAAACGTCTTCACTTTAAAACCTTTGTCCAGTTGACAGATTTGAGTTTTATTTGGGTTAATACTCTCAAGATGATGCCACTGATGCTTTTTGTCCAAAATTACACATTGATCTTTTGCCTATCTTTTGCTGTACACTCCAAAGGCCGTATTATGATTGGAGTGGAACATAAGAAGAGCAGAAAGAGCTGGAGAGAAGGACTTGGCAGAGCGGTCACCTCCAGGAGCCAGATGGTTCTTGGCTGCAGCCGCATCACAGCTGACAGGAGCAGAGAGGAGCTGGCTGGGCTGGCCGGGGGTCTGAGGGTCTACCACAGGTTTGTGAGCTCCAGCGCAGATGGATGAACCCCACTGTGGCTTGTTCTCAGGCCTCTTCGTCACATTCTCTTGATGGGAGTCTGTAGTGTGAAGCAGAGATGTGTTTTCAGGGTGGAGTTTTGGACTATTTTGCACTATTCATGTAAGGCCATTTTCGGCATCATCACTTCAAATGAATTTCTAAATAAAATGTTTGTTCTTCCAAAATTTCCCTCAACTGTGCACAAATATGTATTGTAAAAATGACATATAGTTTTAGGATTAAGTTGTGTTTAATTTCTTTGTATTTTAACAAAAAAAAAAAAAGAAACACTAAAACGTCCTGTGATGCGGCTGTAATACTTTTATTCATAAAATTCTACAATCTTTCACAAGACAAAGACGGTTCATAAAGGTGCTGGTCTAAAGAGAATTATATATACATCATCTAACAATTTAATAACCTTTATCTCTACTTTAAATCTATAAAAGACATGAGCAGTTTCGTGCTGTAATCCAAACGGTGTCCTGAGGTGTGACATGAAATATCACACATTTAAAAAGACAGAAAAGAACAGAAGGAGCTCATCTGGCATTCATGCACCAGGGGGCGCTCTGGGGTTACGGGGTTAAGCCAAATGTCAAAAGAAATGATGAGCCTATTCTTATTTTTGTAAAAATTCTGAACAATTTTGAACATGCTCCAGTTTGATTGTATGTCATAAAAAAAAATCTCATTCTCACTGTTAAAATGATGTTCTTAAAGTCTGGACAGTTACATAATTATTAAACTTGCATTAAAGACATATTAAGTCATTTATTATTTTGACATGGCAGATTTATAGTGAGTGTCCAGCGGGGGCAGGAGAGGTCCCAGGGCAGGTTCAAATGTCTACAGTTAAAAGAGTTACACAAACGTTCTGATGCTTGTGTGGTAGAACTGCTTTGTTTCAGATTATTTTTTAATTTTTTTTACTACAAAGGTGTGTCTCACTGCAGGACAGAAACAAAAGTGTTACATCCCCAGCCTTTTTTTCTTAACTAATTATAATAGATTTACGAGCATTTATAAAAAAAATATATATATATAATTCAATCTATTCCTATTCTATTTCTATTCCTCTCAAAGAAAATCATGCACCATTGACCTGGTTCTAAAAAAAAAACAAAAAACTCATATAAACTCATATACCTTTGTTTTATTCAGTTACACATGTTTTAATGCAAATAAACCTATTGGTGTCAATGCTTGTGTCCATGGAGATTACGACGTTTTATGACATTTTGAACATTTAAGGCAAAACTCTCTTTGAATCCGTCACCTAAAATGAACATAGTGCAACTTTTTTGACCCTTTTTGTTCTTGGTGTTTTATTTTGAAATGTGTCTATAAGTGACTTTATGTTTTACTTCCTGTTTTGTACTTCCTCCCCAATTTGTCCCATGACTTTAATAATGTCACATTGTGCATTCATAATAATAACATGTGTTTGTGGTTTTTAATTATTCACCTATAACTTGAACTTTTCAAGTTTAGAGTTTTGTTTTTATTAATTATTTTTGTTTTGGTCCAGTTCAAATATTTTTTGACTCCAAATGAATTTCTTTATGGACCAGCCTAAGAAGGGCGATTTGAAGGTGGTACGTTTTCATCATTATTGCATTTTATTTAAATATTTTGAATTGATCAAACTTCACAGACTTCAGTTGCTCAAATTTAAAGATTTCAAAGCGGCCTGCCTCAGAACCTGCCAAAATCTGCAAGTAAATTGCAGAGTTGCATCAGATCTTGGTCTGTTGGGAATTTCATTTTTTCAAATCTGACAAAATGTGGCATCTAAAATCTGTTCATGGGTTTTAACCTCTGTTTGAGGACTTTTTTACACTCAAAAGAAAAGATAATGCTTTAAATTATTCATCATTCTGAAACACTTGTAAAAATAGTCCAATGAGGTTCTACCGGTGGAGGCAGGACGACAGCGCCATCTACAGTCTAATTTCTTCAGGACATTTTCCCAGGTGTGTGAGAGTAAAAAAGCCCCCTCGTCCCGGTTTAAAGTCCCTTGTGGCATGTTTCCATATTTCAATTGCCTCCAGTGACGATGTTTGTCGATGTTTGCTCCGTCCGAGTCCATAATGGAATTACTATCCTGAAGAAGTCGGACAGCAGATGGCGCTGTCGTCCTGTCTCCACTGATAGAAAGACCAAAACCTGTTTAAATCAGCTGAATGGACCCGTCACAGCTACATCACGTGACCTCTGTGAGGAAGAGCGCGAGTGACCAGTCCAAACTGTCAGAGATGAAACAAACTAAACCTTGCTCTGGAAAAAAAATCTATAAAAAATATACCATGGAAAATATTTAAGTGCACGATTAGTGGTTACAATCAGACACTTCATGTATTTTTTTTTTATTAGAAAAAAATGTATACACTTCAAGGAGAAAACTGGGTGTTTTTAGAGACCTGGACTCTATTTCTGAATTACGCTGTAATATCATTTTGATGGTACAATAATGATACAAATTTAAAGTTGTTAGAATTATTTATTTTTGGAAATAACGGAGGAGCTCAGCCATTTTGTTCTTCTGGTCCTGCTTCGTCTCTGCCAACAATGGAATCTCCCATGGACCCTGAATGTGCTTGTTGGGTGGGTTTTCCATCTCTGCCTTGCGTTTAGCGTCCACCGTGTTACAAAGTGGAGGAAACTCATGACTCGATGGACGAGTGCAATCCCTCTGCTGTTTATCTCCGTCTTCTTTCCTCTGACTCTGAACAGTGACCGGTGCTGTGGTGTTGGGCTGACGCTCCTCTACAGGTTTCTGAGCTGCAGCACGTGGCTTGTGTTCTGTCCTTTTTGTCCCCTTCTCTTGACGGGGACAGTCTGAGATGAGAAAGTAGAAACAAAGGCTGGGTTATTTCAGTATTTCTATCACACTGTCTCTGTTTTGGTGTCATTTCTTTGCTTAAATAGTGGCTTTATTTCAATTTTTTTTCTTTTTGTCCCTTTATTAAAATTCAGTCTACATCCATATTTCAATACTTTGTCCTGTTATAATCATAAAGTTTTTAGGTTTATAGGAGCAAAAGCACATGTCTTGTTAGTGGTTAGAACGGCATTTGATCCTAACATCAAGTTCACTCGGGAAGAAGCCAAAGAGAACAAACTGGCCTTCTTAGACTGTGCAGTAACAATAGGAGAGGACCGACATCTCCAGGTAGAAGTCTTCAGGAAGCCTACACACAAGGACCAATACCTGCTGTTTGACTCACACCATCCCCTGCAGCGCAAACTTGGAGTTATCTGTACATTACAACACAGAGCTCAAGTGGTGCCCACAAACACAGAGGGAAAAGTGAAGGTGGTGCAACACATGGAGAAAGCCCTCTCTGCTTGTGGATATCCAAAATGGGCCTTCAATAGATCTAAGAGAGCTAAAAAAAAAAAAAACAGGACAACAGGGAATCTGAACCTAGAAGGAAGGGTGTTACCATTCCTTACACAGGTGTGTCAGAAAAACTTAAGAGGATTTTCAGACAGTATGAGATTCCTGTCTTTTTCGAACCTAAAAACATGTTAAGACAAAAACTGGTTCATCCAAAGGACAAAATCCTGAGCCACAAACAAAGTAATGTGGTCTACTCCATTCAGTGTAGTGAAGTGTAGTATATTTCTAAGGGGACAATTTGTCTCTTCTAGTATAATAATGGTGTCTACCTTTGACAGCAGTAACATTTTAGTGTTGTCCTTGCAGGGGATGTCACTACCAACAGCCTAACCAGTACTTACATAATCCATTACCAGTTGTTTTTGGTTCTTCACATATTTTCCGCTGGGCAGGGGGGTCAGCTGGTTTCTTCCTCTGGTCCTGCTTGGTCTCGACGCACAATGGAACCTTCCATGGACCCAGATTCGGGTTTGTGGGTGGCTCTTTCATCTCAGCTTTCCGTTTGGGGTCCACCGTGTTACAAAGTCGAGGGAACTCTACGCTGGATATATGGAGTGTGTGTTCAGATGGACTCTCCTCTCTGGGTGCATGTGCACAGTTGTGGTGCTGCCTGGTTCGGTTGGGGGTCTGATGGTCCACCCCAGGTTTCTGAGCTCCCGTTCGGGTGGAAGAACCAGGATGTGGCTTGTTTTCAGTCTTTGTTTTCACGTTCACTTTATGAAGATCATCTGAGTCAAAAAAAATCCAGACACTGGTTATTCCGAACTCATACTAGGCTTTCATAATGCGAGTTGTGTCATTTTACCATTTTTAGCCCATTTATGTTCTTCTTGGCGTTTTGCATTTGGAAATTTGTCCTCCTCCGTCGCAGCTGCAAATAAATAGAACACAAAACACAATAATCGGTAAATAGTCACATTTTTCCAGGAATGTTCCACAGTTTGTTTTTTTTGGTATTATTATTATTATCACATATATTACAATTATTATTATTTTTATTATTATTTTTATTATTATTATTATTATTATTAATTAATTTTTGATTGCTTATGTTATTTATTTGTTTATTTTTCATTAATTAATATTCTATCCATTCCACATATGACTGATGTTAGGGTCTGTCTTGCTGGTCAGATGTATTTGAACTTTGTCCTTTTTACACAAAGAAAGAACAAAAAAAAGAGAAGACTACTTTACCATTTGATTGTTGTTTTTCATAGTGACGGAGGGGGTCAGCCATGTGCTTGTTGGGTGGGTTTTCCATCTCTGCCTTGCGTTTGGCGTCCACCGTGTTACAAAGTGGAGGAAACTCATGACTCGATGGACGAGTGCAATCTCTCTGCTGTTTATCTCCGTCTTCTTGCCTCTGACTCAGAACAGTGACCGGTGCTGTGGTGTTGGGCTGACGCTCCTCTACAGGTTTCTGAGCTGCAGCACGTGGCTTGTGTTCTGTCCTTTTTGTCTCCTTCTCTTGACGTTGACAGTCTGAGATGAGAAAGTAGAAACAAAGGCTGGGTTATTTCAAAGTATTTCAATCACACTGTTTCTGTTGTGGTGTCATTTCTTTGCTTTAAATAGAGGCTTTATTTCAAGTTTTTTTTTTTTTTCTTTTTGTCCCTTCATTAAAATTCAATCTACATCCATATTTCAATACTTTGTCCTGTTATAATCATAAAGTTTTTAGGTTTATAGGAGCAAAAGCACATATCTTGTTAGTGGTTAGAACTTTAAAGGTCCTACATTATGTAACATTGACTCTAGTGAGCTTTAAGTCATGTTATAATGTTGTTACCTCATCACAAACAGACCTGGAGTTGTGTTTTTTCATTCACACATGTTTGAGTAACACTTTATCATTAGTCTGTAACATCTCCAAAGCTCAAAATGCTCTGTTCCACCTTGTGATGTCATGAATGGTAGTTTTCAAATTAACAGTTACCTTTCTACCTTTCATTCAGTAGATATTGGCAATTCCAGGCCTGAAACCATCCAAATGATTCTAGTGAAGGTGTGTGGAGTGTAAAAACACAGTGGAGCACTTCCTGTAATAGTTTGAGAGAAGAAGAACTCAGCCTAAATATACAGAGTTTGTGTGTTAAACATGTGTGAATGAAACAAAACACAACTCCAGGTCTGTTTTTGGTGAGAAAACATTATAATATAGATCAGAAAAAAGCGTAATATGGGCCTTTTAATCCTCAAAATCTCACAACTGCCCACAACACAGACATAACCTTATATTTCTAAGGCGACAATTTGTCTATTTTAGTATAATAATGGTGTCTACCTTTGACAGCAGTAACATTTTAGTGTTGTCCTTGCAGGGGATGTCACTACCAACAGCCTAACCAGTACTTACATAATCCATTACCAGTTGTTTTTGGTTCTTCACATATTTTCCGCTGGGCAGGGGGGTCAGCTGGTTTCTTCCTCTGGTCCTGCTTGGTCTCGACGCACAATGGAACCTTCCATGGACCCAGATTCGAGTTTGTGGGTGGCTCTTTCATCTCGGCTTTCCGCTTGGGGTCCACCGTGTTACAAAGTCGAGGGAACTCTACGCTGGACATACAGGGCGTGTGTTCAGATGGACTCTCCTCTCTGGGTGCATGTGCACAGTTGTGGCACTGCCTGGTTCGGTTGGGGGTCTGATGGTACATCGCAGGTTTCCGAGCTCCAGTCCGGGTGGAAGAACCAGGATGTGGCTTGTTTTCAGTCTTTGTTTTCACGTTTGCTTTATGAAGACCATCTGAGTCAAAAAAATCCAGATACTGGTTATACCGAACTGACACTAGGCTTTCATAATGCGAGTTGTGTCATTTTACCATTTTTAGCCCATTTATGTTCTTCTTGGCCCTTTGCATTTGGAAATGTGTCCTCCTCAGTCGCAGCTGCAAATAAATAGAACACAAAACTCAATAATCGGTAAATAGTCACATTTTTCCAGGAATGTTCCACTTTTTTTTTTTTTTTTTTTGGTATTATTATTATTATCACATATATTATTATTTTATTTATTTATTATTATTATTATTATTATTATTATTATTATTATTATCATTTATATTATTTATTTGTTTATTTTTCAGTACTTAATATTCCATCCCCTTTTTTTTATTATTTGTAGTATCATTTCTATGGTACAATAATGATACAAACTAAAATTTGTTAGAATGATTCAATCTTGGAAATTACGTCGGGTTGAACATATGATTGATGTTAGGGTCTGTCTTGCTCAGTGACGTGTCGTCAGATGAGGCAGAGGAGGCAGTGCCTCACTTGTCATCACAGAGTAAAATGAATGAAATAGTTATATTTATCAAATATTTTGTACTCTACAGTTATTTTATATTTAACTTTGCAATTTTATAATTTTTTTACTCAAAATTTTTATGTTTATCGTTGAAATCCTGAGTCACTGGTCTTGCTGGTCAGATGTATTTGAACTTTGTCCTTTTGAAACAAAGAACAAAAAAAAAAAGAAAAGACTACTCTACCATTTGCTTGTTGTTCTTCACGTTTTTCATAGTGACGGAGGGGCTCGGCCATTTTGTTCTTCTGGTCCTGCTTCGTCTCTGCCAACAATGGAATCTCCCATGGACCCTGAATGTTCTTGTTGGGTGGGTTTTCCATCTCTGCCTTGCGTTTAGCGTCCAACGTTTTACAAAGCGGAGGAAACTCATGACTCGATGGACGAGTGCAATCTCTCTGCTGTTTATCTCCGTCTTCTTTCCTCTGACTCTGAACAGTGACCGGTGCTGTGGTGTTGGGCTGACGCTCCTCTACAGGTTTCTGAGCTGCAGCACGTGGCTTGTGTTCTGTCCTTTTTGTCCCCTTCTCTTGACGGGGACAGTCTGAGATGAGAAAGTAGAAACAAAGGCTGGGTTATTTCAGAGTATTTCTATCACACTGTTTCTGTTTTGGTGTCATTTATTTGCTTTAAATAGTGGCTTTATTTCAAGTTTTCTTTTTCTTTTTTTTTCTTTTTGTCCCACAAACATTATATAACTTACATCATTCTTTTCTAAACCAGGAACGGTACAACGGCCCTTATAAGAGGGTCCACTTAGAATCGTTTCCTCAAGAATGTTTTGGAGAATTTTGGAAAACGCATCTCAAGGCACAATCCAAAATAAATACATGAAATAACATGTAATTAAAACAAAACCAATATAATAGACAATATACTGCTAACTAACTAATTTGCCAAGTACTAGAGTTGGGGTGTACTTGAGACAAAATAACTTGGAAACAACTGAGGTGGTACAGCCTGTTTTGCATGTGAAGTAGCAAAAACATGAACCATACATTACATTACCTTCCACGGGTTCCCAGAGTTTTCGATTAGCAGTTGGGGCAGGCCTTCTGTTCTTCCAGTCCTCCATTATCTCTACCAACGGTGGACAATCCCTTGGGGCGTGGGTCATCTTTTTGGGTGCGTTTTCCGTTGCCGTCTTCCGTTTGGCGTTCTCTTCAAAGGTTGGTGTAGAGCATCGAGATGTTTGTTCCTTACGCTCAGGTAGATGCTCCATCTTCTCCATCTTCTCTATCTTCCCCATCTCCTCCATCTCGCTCAGCTCGGCCTCGTCCCAGCTGTCCGATGCAGCGCTCCGCATACAAGGTAATTTAACACTTTCATCTGAACTTCTGCCTTTTCCACTACTGCTGCTGCTGCTGTTGCTGCTGCTGCTGCTGGCACTGCTGGCCTCTGCCTCATCCTCACTCTCACATGATAAATACCTGTCCAGTTTGGATTGAGGGGAAGAGGGATCCTCCTGAGGTGAGTGTGCAACAGCGCCCTCTGTTCCAGAGCAAGGAATTGCAGGCGAGAGCTTTGGACTCTCATCGACTGGTGGCGATAGTTCTTTGGTCTCCTTTTCGGCAACCTGTGCAATATCAACACAATAAAAATGGTCTTATTACTTATTTTAAACTAATTTTACTTACTTATTACTTCTCTCTCCCCCTGACTATAAGCTCATTTGGTGAAATTATGTTGTAATTTTGATGGTCTCAGTTTAATCCCACTGTCTGACACTTTTCTTCACCTACGCCTCCTTTTGGTCAGGTTCCATAAGGCTATGAGTGAGTGACAGGCGGCTTTAACCGATCACTACAAAGTTCTTCAAAATAAGCAGAGGACTTGGCGAATGTAAAGGGAGCAAATGTACATAAATCAAGATAAATCTAGCTTTGAGAATATTGCAATATGAGTTTTGGGAGGGTGGGACCTTCTTTTTTTTTTACATGGCTTTTGGAATATTTCTGCATCAATTCAGAAAGACGTTGGAAAGCAGCTACGACTAAACAAAAAAAAGGACTATGTAACTACTGTGGTGGAGGGCCTGCTACCTGTTATTGCATTTTCAGGAATGTTCCACAGTGGCATTAACTCTCTCTGGACAAAAATGCCATACAGTGAAACTCTGAAGACACAGCATTAACATCTCCATGGAGGCAAGCAAGTGGCGAACAGTCCACCAGAGACATTGCCTAGTGCATCTTTAGACTTTTTTCATTCAATACAATTTACAAAATCTCCAAAAAAAATACTTACCATATTCCCCTCTACCTTCTCGTTTGTCTTCTGCTCTTCTGGTCTTGTCTCTATCAAAGGTTCCACAGGTTGAGGAGGACTGTGGCGCTGTCTGGAATTTGGGCGATGAAAACGGTAAAGACGAGACTCTTTTGACAACGATTCTTCTTCTTTTGACTCCGGCCGTTGCTCCTGCCGCTGCCCCCGCCTCTGCTCCTGCCGCTGCTGCGTTTGTGGTGGCTGTTGTGGCCGTTGTGGCTGTTGTCCCTCCTGAAGTCGTTGTGTCCTGGCTGTATCCACGTTCATGTTCTCTGGCTCCGTTTCTTTCTCCTCGCCCCTGTCAACAACCAAGGACATTTTTCACGATAACGCAAGATCATCTTTACTACGACTGCAAATCACATTCAATTTTTTACGCTTTTTCTGACGTCTTCCTGTCGGAGTCGTAAAAAAGTCCGCCGTCTTGTGTGTTTGATTTGACAGATTTGCTAGAGTGAGTAGAATTGAAATCACGATTCGAATGATTACTTATGTAGATAGAAGCCGGCGCATGAGCCTGCCAAAAGTGAAGGGAACAAACAGATGCGATGAAAGTAGATGACGTATCTCACAGAAAATAATGTAGCAAACATGATCTACAGGTAATACTCAAGGAAACACATTTAATTCACTTAAGTGTTCAATATTATTCAGTTACACAATTTTGGTAGGATCAGCTTTTTTATACAGATTGATATAAGTCTGGTCTCCACATCCTCCATTGCATCTAAAGCCTAGCCAAAAGTGATCGTCCAATCAGATCCTTTCTTTTCAGTGACATGTAAAACAAAGGAGCTCATTGGTCGCCTATAATTCACAAATAAAATCACATTTCTCTCACCTCAGATTAACAGAGTTCAAGCTTTGTTCATTTATTCTGCACAAATCCACCACATTTTTCAGTCCCCTGTGATCGTTTTTTCTTTATAATTTCTGATATGGACGTAACATGCCTGTCCCTGATTGGCTAATCCAACTGTCAATCACGCACATTTGAAAACGCAGAGATTTACCGGTGACCAGAGTGCGTGTTCTGGATCCCAGGCGAGCAATAATCATATTTACAGCTGAAATTTGATTAATTTCACAAGAGGAGAGATGTTTTTGGGGCTATTTAGTATGTTTTTTGCCACAGTTTGATCAAATATTCCAAGTTTCTGACATTTCATGACATATTTTTAGTGAACAAAAGTAACTATTAGATTAAAATCGCGACTATTTTCGTTTGATCCCACAAAGGCCTGTCATGATAATCACTATATCGACTTAGCATTCAGTATATGAGAGCTGGAACAATATATGTCAGGACTCAGGACATTTTCTTTGCAATATTGGGCAGATTTTTGTTATTTTTGTTGTAATACGATAAGATTTGAACTGTAGAAGCTTGAATATGTAACTTCTATGACTAAACGTTGCTTAATTCTGCTATTCATTTGCTGAAGCTCTGGCGTTTTAGCAATTCAGCTTATTTTAAAAACGTTTTACTGGGATTAACCGGCGTTGTTTCTATTGTGTCAGTGGCGTAAAGCAGTTTCAATATTATCGTTGCATTTCTCTGTCGCGTTTGTTATCGTGACAGGCCTATTCCCACGGCGTATCGCAATCAGATGGGTCTATAGGCGATGTCTTAGGTCGCCTGTGGTTATGAAGACACTCCGCGGCTATGACAGGTCCCTGTGTGTAACTACATCACCAGCAGACTGTGAGTGCAGCGTGTTTGGCCCGCTTCGCTCGAGGATGAGTCAGAGCGAGCATGACTCCACTGTTGTACGTGTAGCACCCTTCAACGCATGACTTTTTAATGAGCCTACTATTTAGTGAGGAGCAGCCTGTGGACAGAGACGCCGCGAAGCAGAACAGACGGCCCTGAGAGACCGGGGACGCCCAGCTAAACCAAGACGTCATCGGGAGTCCGGGTGCCCGCTCAGCAGATGGGGTAAATTAACATCGTACAGTAGGGCAACGGCCACACAGCAACGCCATGGTCCAGGACTCAGATACACTGTAATGAGCGGTGTAGATTACAAGCCCCCACAGATAGGGTTAATTATAGGCTTGATAAAACATCACATGATACTTCACAGACCGTAACCCTCAGTTATTTCGGGGGTGAAATGGTTCGTATAAGCCGTGCTCTTTTTAAACCTTTTAGATCCTTGATTTACTTATTTAGGAGATGGTTTTTTTAGCTTCTTGTTATGTCTGACATTTGGAGGACTGGAGGAAACGGCGGTGGAAGGTAACAAAGTAAAAGTATTAAGGAGAATTTAGGTATCTGTACTTTCCGTCAGTGGGTACTTTTTACTTTTACCTGAGTACATTTGAGAGCAGTATCTGTACTTTCTACTCCACTACATTTTAGAACAGGACTGAGAAGTAAAAGTACTTTTAAAATAAACATAAAATTCATAAGAAAAATGATGAAATTGATATCCCCACTGAACAGTATTAGCTACAGTTGAACTAATCATGAACTAATGGACTTAGTTAGACATTTCTTGATCATTATTACAGGCCTAAATAATGTGAAAATTCAGCTTTCGTTTCCCCCCTGAAGTTTGGCCAATCTTAACGAATACTTAATAAAACATAATTAGTCTTCACTTTAGAAAAAAAAGGACTTACTTAACAAGTAATGGCTGCCTGAATTACCATTGCATTACATGATTAATAAGTCATTCTCTCATAGTTTATTAACCATTAACAAGTGTTTGAGTTGATACTTAACTAACCATCGGTGTGTGTATTTGTGCATATTTAAGGAGTAACTAAGTGTGAAATAAGTATGAGTAACCATTAACAATGCAGGCCAATTTATTGCTAATTAAGTGTTAATTAGGGTTGTAATTAAGTAGTTATTAAGCATGAATCATTATTAATTAAGTGTTTGTTGATGCTTTATTAAGGCTAAATAGGCTATAGTTATTATAAAGTGTTACCCACTACTTTTACACTTTTTGCTCAAACGGGTACTTAAATACTTATCTTCTGTACTTAATATACGGGTACTTAAGTAGATCTCTTCTTGTCATACTTTTACTTTTACTTGAGTAACTATTTGATATTCCTCACCGTTCTGAAACCCATGCATTAGAATGAATATATAATTGATTTAAAATGGCTGACAAAGACTTCAGCTCCCATGATGCATTGCAGCTAATCTGGAATTTCTCAAATCCAGACGGGAAAACACGCATTGGAATATTTACTTGCAAACTTATGGTAGATCAGACTCGCAACTTCAACAGACGTGATCAAAAATGTAACTGAAGAAATACGTTGAATTCATGAGTCTTTGTGATCAATACAAACACATTAAGGTCGTTTTCACACTGTCACTAACTTTTTTGAAGCACGTTGTCATGGAAATAAGTTCGTGGATCAGCTGATAGACTCTCGTGTCGCTTATGACGGGTGTTTGGGGCGATGTGTGTGAACAAGGCCGACCCAAAAGTAAATCTAGCGCGACCCTGAGCGCGAACACGACCATACTTTGTCAAAACCTGAGAGATTATCCTGTTATGAGCGAAGTCCCTACCTCTCTGTGCACCGGCTGTCGCTGCTGTCACTGCTGTGTAACCGGACATTGATAGTGTGAAGCTTCTGCCATGCATCCAGGGCTTCTTCGGTGTTCTTTGCCTTCAGCCAGATGCTCTTGCAGACCACATCGTAGCCGTCCACTGGTGCGTACGGGTGCATCCAGATACAGCGAGGCAGAGGCGGGTACACGCAGCGAAATCCTGTCCTGGGCTGGTTTCGGGTGGTCATTTTGTAGTACTTCTGGATGTGTGTTGTGCTGTAATTGTAATGTGATTTGAGCGTAAAGGTAGTGATACAAAACAACAGCAATTTGAAAGGAAACGATTTACTCTGAGCAGAACATGTTACCATAGCAACGGCGCGTAGCATTCCTCTACTGTACAACTGATGGCAAATGTGTATGGCATTGTTTTATTTCAATTTATTTTAATGAAGCACGCTGCAACCTGCAAATTAAGCGCTAAAGATATAGTTTGTTTTGAATTGTTAACAGCCATGGCAGCAGTCCTAATTTCCATCTTTTTGAAACCGACAAATAGGCTACTGAGCTGCTTGGTGGTAATAATGTTCTCCTACGAACTGAAAGGTCAAAGGTTCGATCCATAGACTGTGTAAAGAAGTGGACTAAATGAGTGTGACGTCACCCACAGCGTTCGGCTCCAGTCAAATGAAGCTCATCGAGGCTAGAGCAGGTATAATGGCCAATTTGGAGCTGAGTTTTAACTACAAGTATCATAGCAACCAAAGAGCCAATCCAGAGCCAGGCTGTTGAAGGTAACGCCCCTTCCTGACCACACCGCTGGTTTAGCAGCGAGCGGGCGCTTACCAACGCTGTCGATCAACCCTGTTGCTAACGCTAGCAGGCCTGACCTTGGAAAAAGAAGGCGGCTGATTTGTCTGTTATGTTCAGATCTTGATTTATAGACAAAATGGTGAAATAAAAACCCCAGGATCATGTAGAGCGGATTGATACGAACATTTTAAGACCAAAATGACAAGTCCCACAGCAGCAGTTACAGAGAGAGGGGCGACAATTTCACAGTGTGAAGTGAATTGGAGCCGGAGTTACCGCCCGCTCCGCCGGTTTAGTGGGGAGTGGGCGCTTAGCAACGCTGTCAATCAAACCTGTTGCTAACGCTAGAGCAGAGGTGTCCAAACTTTTCTCATCATTAAGGCCATATATAAAAACACAGACAGAGCTGAGGGTCGATTGAGGGCCATAGACTGGTCGCCAATACAGTGAATACTTCAAATCTGCAGTATTATCACACTATTATTACCACTAGACCTTTTTTTCATATTTACATCCTCAGTGACTGATTAAATATTTGATATGGACTTGTTAAAGTAGATTTTCAGAAATGTACAGTAAAAAGTACAGTTTAACGTAATATGGGCCAATTCACCTAGAAGCTTGAGGGCCAAGAAAAATTGGTTTGAGGACTGCATTTGGCATTTTAAGAACATTTTAAAACCAAAATAATGAGCCAGGGGGGCAATGCTTTATCAGTAGAAAGTGAATTGGACCCAGAGTCGATGGAGCCGGAAGCACGCCCATCACGCTCACTTCCTATTTGGAATGTAGCAGCTAGCAGGTTGGCTATGTCCATTTATATATACAGTCTATGGTTCAATCCCAGCTCTAATCAATCATTTCTCATTGTGTCAGTGGGTAAGACACTTCAACTGTCTTGTATGATGCGATTGGTGGTGGTCAGAGGGCTTAATGGCTACAACCAGGTGTAGCGTAAAGTAATAATGCACAAAATTATAATCTGACTTTTACTTTTGAATGAACACTTGGATTAGAAGTTTATATTCCATGTATCTTCTTGCGTATCCATTTTGATTTAGATGTTATAACACAAATTAGACATACTCCTCACACTACTCCAGCACCACCCAAATACTGCAGTCCAAAACCATTATCTCCCCAGCATCGAGTGAGTTAGGACTGTTGACTGTTGCATACCGCATGTGTAAATTATTCACAATATGTACCCACTATAACCCTGAATAAATCAGCAGTGTCTGACCACAGCCTGTTTAAGATTCCCTGCATACGCTCTAGATACATATAAGGCGAGCGCATCCGGACTGCTTTCTCCCCTGTGCCTCGTGAATAGAATCCGGCTAATTACAGCGGTC
The DNA here is from genome assembly GCA_019594935.1 of Periophthalmus modestus. Taxonomy (NCBI): domain Eukaryota; kingdom Metazoa; phylum Chordata; class Actinopteri; order Gobiiformes; family Gobiidae; genus Periophthalmus; species Periophthalmus modestus. Next base: position 67,139 of record JAIEZT010000400.1, on the reverse strand, counting down.
ATATGCAAAAGTGGGAGTGACATTCAGATTTACACGCCATGGGTTCCGGACGGTTAGCCATCAATTTCACGTGTGCTGAGCAGGAAGTGGACATCTGCATTAAAGCGCCGGGCAACCCCTGATTGGCGATAATGGAGATAAGCTATAGAAAGTCAATGAAACCAGGCAAGCAGGGTTATTGGCTTTTTATATTCATCATATGTTTGGTGTTATAGTTATTGGAGGTAACGCATTACAGCCGGGAGTGCTACTGTTTAATTCAATTACTTTTCTCCTGCGCCGGAGGAATACATGGAGAGATTGATCTGCTTTTCTCAAACCCATGTTGGATAATGCTCCTTTCAAAATATACAAGTATGTGTTTTGTACTACATGGAAGTTGAGAATTTGGAGTTGCTGTACTGTTTGCGTTTCATCAGCTGTGGGCTTTGTTTCGCGTCTGACTGTCCCAAAACAATTAAAAAATAAAGCATCAGTGAGAGTCTCGCTAAATGGTAAACGGTCCCATTTACTTTTCCACCTTTACGGGACTCAAAACGCTTTACATCGAGGAACAACTCACTCATTCACACATACGTTCATACATCAGTGTACTCGGATACTGGGGTTGAGGTGGGTTAAGTGTTTTGCCCAAGGACACAACGACAGTATTCATCTGTGGGAGACGGAATCGCACCGCCAACCTGTGGGTCAGTGGATCTGATGTTTATGACGACAGCGGGATTCGAACCGCCAACTTCCAAGTCCCTTAATCAAGTCTCGTGAAGAGTTGGCTTTGTTTTAGAAGCTGAACTGCTTTTAAAATGTTTCTGCTGGTTTTATTTTAACATTTGAAATCATAGTAAGTGTTTTTGTTTCACTTTCATGTTTGCAGTGCGACATTGGCCTCTCATGATAATCACTATATCGACTTATCGTTCAGTAAATGAAACTGGAACTACATTTTTTGGGGTTAATATTCATCATGTGCTCTTTTTTTTTTTTTTTTTTTTGCACTACTGGGAAATTTTTGGTTATTTTTTAGCTATATGATAAGATTTCAGCCATAAAAGATTGAAATAACAACTTGTATGACTCATTACAGATGCAAACTATCGACTAAAGTGCTTCATTCTGCTGTTTATGTATTTATGTATTTATTTATTGGGACAAGGCATGTTACTGAACAGACATTATTCAACATGAATGTAAACACACTGGATTATAGACAAAGGATCATGTTCATCCATTGTCCCAAAGGCTGGAGTGACAAAAGGGTCAAAATAAAAAATGCACACTATACTTATTGCACAATTCCCTTTATTGCACATTACATTCATTGCAGCTCATGATTTCTTTATTTTTTACTCATTTTATTACGTTTTTGTAATATAGAACAAACAAAAAACTAAAAATTATTATTATTATTATTATTATTATTATTTAAAAATACAGATATATCTGAATACTTGCACATATACAAACAGTCTGTTTTGCTATTTTTATTGTTTTTTTTAGTTTTTTTTATATAGAACAAACTAAAAAGACTAATCATAATAATAATAATACTAATAATAATTAAATAAATAAAATAAATAAATATAGATATAAAAAAATAACAGTGAATACCTGCACATTCACATAAATCTGTACACATATTTATATTTATACATTTATACACATAGGAGAACTGTCTCAATATTTATCCATTATTAAAATAATCAATAAAATGCTGCCAGATGGTTTAAACAAAAGCTTGTTTGTTTCTCAGTGAGAATTTACTTTTTTCTAGTTGTAAGTACAGTATGCATTATGTTTCTCAGAGGATTTTGATGAGTAGTTTTTGTTTTTTTTCAGTTTCAATAAAAATTAAGCAACGTGACTCTAGATATCGTTTTGTTTATTATTAAGGCACATATTAACAGTAGGCACCCCATAAAGTGCCATAGCTAATGATTTTAACAGTATTTTAGATTTAGAATAGTTTTTGTGGTTTAAATCTGCTCTTGAGTCGTATCAGTGACATAAAGTCGTTTCATTATTATCGTTTATCATCTATATTTACTTATTGTGACAGGCCTAGACCCACACCGGTGGAAAGCACACTGCATTGACACTAAATATATATTTTTGGATCATTTTAGAAGTGTAAAATGGCCGCCCAACATGAGCAGCACTGGCCCTGGGGGGTGATGATCTGTTTGTGCAACTCAATAATCCTTCAAAGGTGATTGGACTCGAAAGCCAGAATTTGGCACAAACTTTCCTTTTTTTTTAAGCAAGATAGAGTCAGAAGAGAGATTGGAGAGACCATAAAACTGTACTACATCCGCAAATCGAATAAAAATATTGAGACTGCTTCAAATTCTAGTAGCTCTAAAACTTATTTTGACCCACTTGAGCACAATTTGAAGATTTCATTTGTACACACTGCCTGAGGATTGTCCGAATCATCTCGTTAGTACCCTTGAGTTTATTTCCAAATGCCCCTTAAGTGTTCTTGACTGGACAGAGAGAAGACAGGGGAGAGGAGCTGTAGCGTGAGGGCGGGGGGAGCGGCACGTAGAGAGAGGCAGAGAGGCGCGCAGACTGGAGAGCAGGTCTGCAGTCTGAATCTTTAGCGTCGTGCACACCCGAGACGACGCTGTGTGACCACGCTCTGCCAATCCTGGGGAATTACATACCAACATACTGCTTATCCCACTCCTGTGCGCGCGTATCGTTGTCCTGGACTGATGGAGAACTTCTACACGCCTGTGGTTTGATCTGTTTTGTGTCATTTTCCTCCTCGGATGCGGATACCTTTGGCTTTACCGTCACCAGTTCCTATAGGTGGATTATTCTCGTGGCTCATGGAGGTAAATTGAGAAAAAAAGAAGGACATACAAGTACGACAGGACAAACTGAACGAATGGGGATCACCCGGTTTTTGGTCTCCGTCTCATCAGAGCGAAGGAGCAGGGATTTTTAGAGCAAAACACAGGAGCTCTCCAGTCGCATCTCGCTTCTCTGGCTTCTGCTTTCTCTTTTCTTTACCCCCTAAAAGCGGCGAACGTGTGAAACCTTCAGAGACATAAGCAGCAGCAGCAGCAGGAGACGAAGAAGAAGAAGAAGAAGACGCCGGTCCCCACACACATGACATGGTTCAGTCCAGCTGCGAGAACCGAGTCCTGTTCTCCATGCATTGGGATTTTGCTCAGCGCCTCCAACGAGTGAATCTCCCTTTTCTGACCATCTGATCTGAACTATCGTGCCAGTGAATTCAAATCAATGAAACCAAGCCGTGCCATGACTAACCAGGACGTAGCCAGAGCGGAATGCGCATACAGAAAAAGAGATGGAATAGGGCTTTTTGCACGCACACCACTGGAGCCGGTTACTGTTCTTTTACATGGGGCTACTAGGCGCCTCGGTAAAGGGTAAGTCCCCATCTGTACCAGCAATACAAATGCACCACTCACTCCCTCCCTCCTTCCTTATTTCCCTCCCTCCTCTCCATCCCGATCTGTGGCTGAATGCGAATCAAGCTCCTCGCATCCTAAAGGCGCATTTGAGGAGATGACGCTCTCTCTGCTCTGCGTCCTCATCCTCATCCCCGCTGCTGTTGCGTCCAAAGTTATTCCAGAGCAGAAGGAGAGAGCAGGATGGTGATGGTGGTGATGGTGGTGGTTGGTGTGGTGGCTGTGTCCGTGACGTTGTTTGGTCTGGGGGGTGGATAACGAGGTTTCTGTGTTTCTGCGCGCGTTTTGGAGATGCGCACGCGGCGGGTGTGAGCGGGTTTGCGGGGTTTATTCTTCAAGTGGGTGAAGGAAAACGACGCGTGGGGTTGAGTTGAGGCGCTTGGGCACGGTGCGTGTTGTTGGAGAGTCCACAGAAATGCGTGCGCCGCGTGGGGAGACTGCGTGCGGTTACAAAACGCAACTTTTCCCCGCGTAAAAACCGTGTGTCACGCCACGACACGACGCGATAGAAGTTGTTTTCACGTCGTGGTGGTAAATACTTGGAGTAGGACAGGTGCAGTGTCGCCGTGGACGCGTCTTTTGGTTCGTTATTCCCGTCACGTGGGTTCCAGACGTGTTTTTTTCTTATTAAAATGTTAGCTACAAGTTCTTATTGACTTCTAAAGGACTGAGTTTACTAACAGCATCAATTATTCATTCGGTACATACCCCTTATCTATCAGAACTATCTCCTCTGCTACAGCGAGTCTTTAAATATTCATAACCTCGACATATGATACGACTTTACGCACGACTTTTTTGTCTGTTATAGAAGAAAAAACTGGTTTGCTTCACGAATACGTCTGATAGGGCCAGTTAAGTGACTTCTCTGCTCCTGTGCTGCTCATTATTACGCATGAAACTCGCGCAGGAATTGTGTAAATAACAGTTTACCTAATTTCCCCAAAAACCGTGCGTAAAATAGACTTTTACCAGCTCCCATTAGCTTAGAAACCCCTGTGTTTTACCAGTATGCTCGCAGAAACTCTCCTGCACATCCCAGAACGGGCCAGTGACTCTCCTATTTTTAGCCAAAGCTGAGAATACTGCCACAGATACAATAAGAATTTGACAGTGACTCATTGTTGCGCGCTCGCCCACACTCCGCTTGGACAGGCACTAACCCACGACCAGCATCACCAAAAACTGCTAATGTGCGCGCAGCATTGCACAAAAGTTTCCTCTCTGTCCAACTCCCACCAGCCCCGCAGTCACGTTCCTCCCTCACTCACATCGTTATCCTTTTTCAGGTGTGGGTTTATTCCAGGCACTTTGGTCCCATTGATACTACTGCCAACTCTCTCCTGAGTAAATCTCACTTGTGTCGAGTTTTTATTTGCGTCCTGGGAGCTTTTTTTTTACGGCTGCCGCTTTGGAGCCAGCACTGAACTTACTGCGCGCATTAACGGGACACTGGAGAGTCCAGACTGCTCCGTTTGGATCACTCACTCCTCCTAAACGCGCTCGGGTTACAGTACGTGTTGAAATATGGTGCGCATTGGACCGTGGGGAGGGTTGGAGCGAGTGTTGCGCGCCCGTGTCCCCGCGGTGCAGCTGCAGCCACCAGCAGTTGCCCCATCCTCCATTGAGCGGCACCAAAGCCTCACACTCAGCCACGGGAAGCACCAGCCATAAAGTTCCACTCTTTTATTTATTTTAAAGTCAAACTGCAAACTGGTATCCGTTCTGTGTCGAGTTTCTATATTGTGTGTTCCATCTGGGGTGTATTATAGCTCTCGGGGGACACACACAGGGGAATAGAGCTGTGTGGATGCTGCACACACACACACACACACACACACACACACTCAGAGAGACAGAGCAGAGTGGGCAGTCTCTATGACATCAGCGCTGTCCCTATGGATCCGTGGCTCAATAAGTGGTAATCAGGCTCTATTCATTTAAAATTCCGCAGGGGAGTGAAGCCAAAGGGCACGAGGCAGCGACAACTCCCACACGCTGTGATTGACATGTCTGTATGCATGTGTTTGTGTGTGTGAGTAGTAGCATGGACCCTTTTTTTTTTTTTTTTTAAAACTTTTTTTCTCCCACACGCGGCCCTGCTCTCTGCTCTCTCCGTGTTGTGCTGATGATGCAATGGCCTGTAACGTTATAAGGACTCGAGGGCCCGATGCCCCCTTCTTTTCCTTTTAATCTTTTCTTCTTTATGACATTTGCTCTGACTTTCTCACTCATAAGACTCCAGATCGAGGGAGGGTTGCAGCGATACGCCGATTAAAAAAAGGAACAACCTTGGGGATTCAAACTAGTACAAATACTCATATGTATCATATCGGGTAAACATAAAGTCTATAGTTACGCGTGTAGAGTGGCAGTGCTGTGTTTTTTATTTATTATCTCTGAGTAAAAACCGGAGTCTGAGCTTTATGCTGATCACAAACGAAGCCACGGTTTTGACTTTTCAGCACCAAGGACAGAGGCAGATGCAGCGGAATGTGCCTGAGTCCTTTCAGGACAGCACCACGGACAGTTCCACCTGCTGCAGAGGCTTTGAAACCTGCAGGAAAATGTCATGATTTTACCTTTGTTTTGCTTGTACTCTTAAATATTTCACTAGAGGATCATTTGGGAATACTGTTCACACGAGCGTATTACAAACATAGAGCCTATCAGGTTCTCTCAGACTGAAAATCCACCTCTTCTCCCTGGCATTTAATCCAAACTAGACAGGATCGCTTGGTGTTTATTGTTCTTTTCCTATTGTATCGTGTTTATATTAGTTTTTTGTTTTGCGCTTTGGTCAGCTGAAGTTTTTCTAAGTAAACTTCCTTCTCAAAAGCTCGCGTCTTGTATCGAGCTCCAGCGCAGGCTTTAGTCGTATTTGACTGTTTTGTGCGGTGTTGGCGATTATGTTGTTAGAAACTGCACAGTCGCTGTCCTCCCGACTCGCTTTAAACTGTAATTGCTATATGTACAGAGCAGCTCTCGACAAAATCAATTAAACCCAGAGTGTCTGTCCGCGGGGGTTCAGAATCGGGGAAAGACTTTCGCCGCATTTCCATAGCGACTAACAAATCCAAACGAATCATCCCGGCTTTTGAATGTCGAAAAGTGAAACGGGACGACTCAGGTTCTCTCCTTCACGTTAAAACGAATAGAGTAGCACAAAATATGTTAGAATTACAGTGAAGAACAGTTTTGAAGCAAGGTGAAAGAAAAAGAACTTTTAGAGAACTGGAAACATGGAAGTTTGTCAAAGAATGCAGATGGATACGGCTGAATTTTCAATAAAAATGTCTTAAAAATATGACTTACGCTGGAGATGATTCAAGACAAACGCTCAACTTGTTTCAGATATCTTTTCTCAGCCCTGTCGTTATAAGACACTTTGAAACACGTTATATTGCGACAAATGTACTGCAATAAACGATCATATTGAAACTGACACAACAATAATATAAGATAATCCCAGTGAATCATTTTTAAACAGACAGGATCATTAAAAGACCTAAGCTGCAACATATTTAGAGCAAAATGAAGCAATACTTAGCCACATTTTTAACTCTCAGCAGCTGAAATTGTATCATATCACAGCAAAAATAATAAGAAAACTGTACACATGATCAGGGCCGGCTCTAGCTTTCAGGGGGGCCCTAAGCTGAATTTGTCTCTGGGGGCCCCGACAGTGATCCCTCCTGAACTTCCTCCCTCAACTATTGGTGATTCACACTTGACACATTCTGACTCTGCTCTCATCACCTTGACCCATTGTATTTGTGTTTATCAGACCAACATCAGATTGAAAACATCCAGAATGTCACAACTACGACAGTCAAAAGAACAGATCAAGAGTTTTAAAATTCTTGACAAGTTTCTGGTGGATTTTAATGGTTTTTTTCAGCTGGTGACAGTGCGCTTACATTTACATTATAAAGGTCCTTGCACCGGTGTGAACACATAGCTGCCCTCACCTCTGCCCGACTCAAAAACAAATGTAGCAGCAGCAGATCTTTTGCTACTATAGATATAAAACAAATGTAATCGTTTGAGAGGAATATTTAGGTTGCTGTAAACACACACCAGCCCTGTTTCAAATAAAACTTGATATATATATTTTTAATGTAAATGTCTGGGCTTTAGGGGCCCCCTGCTGGCCTTGGGGCCCTAAGCAGCTGCTCAGTCTGCTTATAGACTGAACCGGCCCTGCACGTGATTAAACTGAGCCCCAAAACATATCGATCCAGGTTTCATTTATTGAGCCATAAGTGATATATATAATCCTCCGACGAGCCTGAATCATGAGGCGTTTCCTCAGGTCACAGTGAACATGAATCACACTGGAGCCACGGGGCTGGAATCTCTTTAAAGGATCAAACTCTGTCCTGGATTTGACTTGTCTTTTTCAGTCAGATATAAAGTTTGAACCGACTAATTAGATGAGAATTGTTCTTATTTTCTCACGGCCAAATATTTAATTCAGTTTTCACAGAAACACAGAAATAAAAACGTTTTAGTTCATGATAAAATGTAAAATTGTATCAATTTGAGCTTTGAGAAAACAGATGAATTCGACAGAAATGAGAACGATTCTGAGAAAATGGTAAAATGTTAAAGTTTCTTTTCAGGGAATGAGTCCACAGTGTCTGCAATGTTGTTACTTAAGTAGAAGTACCGATACACGGGTCAAAAGTTACTGAAGTAAAAGTAAAAATATTCCGTTTTGTTAACTTAAGTAAAACACAGATAAAGAGGTAAAACGTTACTCAAGTAAAAGTAAAAGTACTCATCTTTGTTACTTAAGTAGAAGTACAGATACACAGGTCAAAAGTAGCTCAAGTAAAAGTAAAAGTACTCAACTTTGTTACTTAAGTAAATCACAGATAGAGAGGTAAAAAAAACGTTACTCAAAGTAAAAGTAAAAGTGCTCATCTTTGTTACTTAAGTAGAAGTACAGATACAGAGGGAAAACATTACTTAAGTAAAACTAAAAGTACTCAGTCTTGTTACTAAAGTAAAACACAGATACAGAGGTAAAACATTACTCAAGTAAAAGTACTCATCTTTATTACTTGAGTAAAAGTACAGATACATTAAAGCATTGCTCAAGTACAATTAAAAGTATTCAATGTTGCTACTTAAGTTAAAAATACAGATACTGAGGTGAAACATTGCTCAAGTAAAAGTAAACGTATCACATAAAAAAATCTACTAGTATTGAAGTATCTGCTTAAAAATGTACTTCAAGAGGAAAAAGTAAAAGTATTTCACTCAAGTGTTGTTAAAGTATAAATGTAGTGAAATAGATAAAAAAAAAATGACACATATTTTGTTCAACAGTAACAAAATAAAGCTGCTCAAAGTCAAAGCTTGAACTCTTAAACTTTACTCAGTTTTTGTGTGTTTCCACGAACACGGTAAAAATAACCCCTCAAATCATATGAAAAGTACTTTTTACTTTTCAGTCCTGTTTAAAAATGTAGCGGCGTAAAAAGTACAGATTCTGCTCTCAAATGTAGTGAAGTAAAAGTAAAAAGTATCCACTGTAAAATGTACTTAAGTAAAGCACAGATACCTAAAAATTCGACTTAATTACAGTACTTTACTACTTGTACTTAGTTACCTTCGACATGTCCATGGAAACAAAGCAGGTGAAAGTGACATAATCCATCTTTAAACCATCACACCTGGAATAACTTTAATCTTGGGTTGTTTTTTTGCTTCAGTTTGTGGAGCTGTGTCGATTCTCGTCCCTCTTCATCCGTGTTCTGATCTGACTTTGTCCCTGGGCTTGTTGTAACACATAAATAAAGTTAAAAAAAAGTATTAAAATGGTGGTGTTGCAGTGTAGCCGTTGCGGGTGTGGTCCGTGTGTAGCGTTTTCGCAACTGAGCACAGATACGAGGATGAAAGATCACATGTCTGTCTGGACGTGACCGTTGTGGGGAACAGGACCAGACGCTCGTCGGGTGGAGGGCTGATAAGGCCTCACAGCTGTGTCGTAATCTGGGCCCCGTGTTTGGGTCGACGTGTGAGCGCAGCAGGCTGATTTCCCTCCTCCATGTTAAACGCTCCATTTGGACGGCTCATTTTCTTATCAAGCATCGCACAGACGTGGATTTGGAAAACTAACAGCATGTAAGAGAGCTGGTGGGCACGAGATGGGTGTCTGGGATTTCGAAAACTTGCCACCCTCAGTCGCTCGAGATTGAATTAGCGACAAGAAGGTCATTAGCGAGTTTCGAAAAGAGGATGAGGAGATAGTGAGCCAAGTCAGACAGTGTGACGTCTTCCCTATAACGCGCAGCAAAAGTCGAGGACAGAGAGAAGCATCATTCAAGCTATGTCATCCCCGAAATGTTCCGCAGTAGGGCATTATGCGGTGGAGACAGGCGGGTGTGGTGTTGACAGGCCGAGTTACAGGTCCTATCTATGGAGAGGCAAGGTGACAAAGCGCACAGTGAGAATGCATGTTTTTTAAGGGATTTTAGATATAACACAAGTGAAAATACCATAAATGAAAAACATAGATGAGTTTAATGCTGCGCTGTGGCACATTTGAGGTTAAGAATATGCAGTGAGATGTGAAAATACTGTCTCCATGGACACAAGAAGGTATTTGACCCCTATACAGACACTTTGAGCTATGATGCTTATATATATTTGAACGATTACTTGTCCTATTTGAGCATTTTTACCCTGGTGTTTGGACACTTTTGTCTTTTTTTATTTATTTTTTTTTTTTTTGTGACAATAGACTTTGCCTGAACAAAAAATGGCTATAATCTTATAAACTTAAGTGTAGAAATGCATTTTCATTTGTTTATTTATTTATTTATTATTATTATTATTATTATTATTATTATTATTATTATTATTATTATTATTATTATTATTATTATTATTATTATTATTATTTATTTATTTTATTTTTGTAATACTTTTTTTAGTATATACTGTGTATTTATTTATTTTTCCTTGTATATGCCCATCAAAAAAGGATCTTGGGAAAAACAGGTGGGAGGGTTTAAAAATGGGAAAAAGTGTCATCAAACTCTAACTTAATTGAACTGCAGATGATATCAATGCTTGATAAAAAAAAAAAAAAAAAAAAAAATAACCCTCAAAAAACGTAATTTTATGAGAATCGTTTTCCCATCAGCCTCTTCCCTTCACTCTAAAACAAATCACACACACACATCATTAGCACTACAGACTCACTGAGCTGATTTGCACAAGCGCTGGTCAGATCCCATTTCTTTGTCCCTTTGCCCCCCTCGGGTCCCCCCTGCCCACCCGCCCCTCGCTCCCTGGCCCTCCCTCTGAGCCTTGTCCTCCTCCTCGCGCTGATTCACACTGTCATGTGTTTCTCGATGGCCACGGCTCTGTCACTGGGCTTTGTCACACTCATCACACCCAGTCACACAGAATCCATGTGCAAACAGCAAATCACCGTCGTGCTCCCATCATCTCCCATCGCCTCCAGTGAAGGAGCACGTGTTTGTGGGTCTTTAAAGGTCCGGTATGACGCGAAACTGACTGTTGTGAGCTTTAAGCCATGTTAAAATGCTGTTACCTCTGCAAAAACATACCTGGAGTTATATTTTGTTATGTTACTATTAGTCTGTCTACATCTGCAAAGCTCAAAATGTTCTATTCCACCTTGTGATGTCATCAAGTGGTAGTTCTCAAGTTAACATCTACCTTTTCCCTTTAGTTCAGTAGAGATGATCAATTCCA
>JAIEZT010000400.1:0-55862 GCA_019594935.1 Periophthalmus modestus | reverse complement strand
AAACACATGACAGTGTGAATCAGCGCGAGGAGGAGGACAAGGCTCAGAGGGAGGGCCAGGGAGCGAGGGGCGGGTGGGCAGGGGGTGACCCGAGGGGGGCAAAGGGACAAAGAAATGGGATCTGACCAGCGCTTGTGCAAATCAGCTCAGTGAGTCTGTAGTGCTAATGATGTGTGTGTGTGATTTGTTTTTAGAGTGAAGGGAAGAGGCTGATGGGAAAACGGATTCTCATAAAATTACGTTTTTTGAGTTTGTTTTTTTTTTTTTTTTTTTATCAAGCATTGATATCATCTGCAGTTCATTAAGTTAGAGTTTGATGACACTTTTTTCCCCTTTTTAAACCCTCCCACCTGTTTTTTTCCCAAGATCCTTTTTTGATGGGCATATACAAGGAAAAATAAATAAATACACAGTATATACTAAAAAAGTATTACAAAAAAAAAAATAAATAAATAAATAATAATAATAATAATAATAATAATAATAATAATAATAATGTTAATAATAATGATAACAATAATAATAATAATAATAATAAATAAATAAATAAACAAACAAATGAAAATGCAATTCTACACTTAAGTTTATAAGATTATAGCCATGTTTTTGTTCGGGCAAAGTCTATTGTCACACAAAAAAAAAAAAAAGACAAAAGTGTCCAAACACCAGGGTAAAAATGCTCAAATAGGACAAGTAATCGTTCAAATATATATAAGCATCATAGCTCAAAGTGTCTGTATAGGGGTCAAATACCTTCTTGTGTCCATGGAGACAGTATTTTCACGTCTCACTGCATAGTCTTAACCTCAACCTCACAGCGCAGCATTAAACTCATCTATGTTTTTCATTTTTATATCTAAAATCCCTTAAAAAACATGCATTCTCACTGTGCGCTTTGTCACCTTGCCTCTCCACAGATAGGACCTGTAACTCGGCCTGTCACACCGCCTGTCTCCACCGCATAATGCCCTACTGCGGAACATTCGGGGATGACATAGCTTGAATGATGCTTCTCTGTCCTCGACTTTTGCTGCGTTATAGGGAAGACGTCACACTGTCTGACTTGGCTCACTATCTCCTCATCCTCTTTTCGAAACTCGCTAATGACCTTCTTGTCGCTAATTCAATCTCGAGCGACTGAGGGTGGCAAGTTTTCGAAATCCCAGACACCCATCTCGTGCCCACCAGCTCTCTTACATGCTGTTAGTTTTCCAAATCCACGTCTGTGCGATGCTTGATAAGAAAATGAGCCGTCCAAATGGAGCGTTTAACATGGAGGAGGGAAATCAGCCTGCGCTCACACGTCGACCCAAACACGGGGCCCAGATTACGACACAGCTGTGAGGCCTTATCAGCCCTCCACCCGACGAGCGTCTGGTCCTGTTCCCCACAACGGTCACGTCCAGACAGACATGTGATCTTTCATCCTCGTATCTGTGCTCAGTTGCGAAAACGCTACACACGGACCACACCGCAACGGCTACACTGCAACACCACCATTTTAATACTTTTTTTTTAAACTTTATTTATGTGTTACAACAAGCCCCGGGACAAAGTCAGATCAGAACACGGATGAAGAGGGACGAGAATCGACACAGCTCCACAAACTGAAGCAAAAACAACCCAAGATTAAAGTTATTCCAGGTGTGATGGTTAAAGATGGATTATGTCACTTTCACCTGCTTGTTTCCATGGACATGTCGAAGGTAACTAAGTACAAGTAGTAAAGTACTGTAATTAAGTCGAATTTTTAGGTATCTGTGCTTTACTTAAGTACATTTTACAGTGGATACTTTTTACTTTTACTTCACTACATTTGAGAGCAAAATCTGTACTTTCTACTCCGCTACATTTTTAAACAGGACTGAAAAGTACTGTAGTACTTTAAACATGATTTGAGGGTACTTTTCATATTTTACCGTGTATTTTTTACCGAAACACACAAAAACTGAGTAAAGTTTAAGAGTTCAAGCTTCGACTTTGAGCAACTTTATTTTGTTACTGTTGAACAAAATATGTCTTATTTTTAATCTATTTCACTACATTTATACTTTAACAACACTTGAGTGAAATACTTTTACTTTTTCCTCTTGAAGTACATGTTTAAACGGATACTTCAATACTTTCACTTAAGTAGATTTTTTTCATGTGATACTTTCTTTTACTTGAGTAATGTTTCACCTCCGTATCTGTATTTTTAACTTAAGTAGCAACATTGAATACTTTTAATTGTACTTGAGCAATGCTTTAATGTATCTGTACTTTTACTCAAGTAATAAAGATGAGTACTTTTACTTGAGTAATGTTTTACCTCTGTATCTGTGTTTTACTTTAGTAACAAGACTGAGTACTTTTAGTTTTACTTAAGTAATGTTTTCCCTCTGTATCTGTACTTCTACTTAAGTAACAAAGATGAGCACTTTTACTTTTACTTGAGTAACGTTTTACCTCTCTATCTGTGATTTACTTAAGTAACAAAGTTGAGTACTTTTACTTTTACTTGAGCTACTTTTGACCTGTGTATCTGTACTTCTACTTAAGTAACAAAGATGAGTACTTTTACTTTTACTTGAGTAACGTTTTACCTCTTTATCTGTGTTTTACTTAAGTTAACAAAACGGAATATTTTTTACTTTTACTTCAGTAACTTTTGACCCGTGTATCGGTACTTCTACTTTAGTAACAACATTGCAGACACTGTGGACTCATTCCCTGAAAAGAAACTTTAACATTTTACCATTTTCTCAGAATCGTTCTCATTTCTGTCGAATTCATCTGTTTTCTCAAAGCTCAAATTGATACAATTTTACATTTTATCATGAACTAAAACGTTTTATTTCTGTGTTTCTGTGAAAACTGAATTAAATATTTGGCCGTGAGAAAATAAGAACAATTCTCATCTAATTAGTCGGTTCAAACTTTATATCTGACTGAAAAAGACAAGTCAAATCCAGGACAGAGTTTGATCCTTTAAAGAGATTCCAGCCCCGTGGCTCCAGTGTGATTCATGTTCACTGTGACCTGAGGAAACGCCTCATGATTCAGGCTCGTCAGGAGGATTATTATATCAACTTATGGCTCAATAAATGAAACCTGGATCGATATGTTTTGGGGCTCAGTTTTATCACGTGCAGGGCCGGTTCAGTCTATAAGCAGACTGAGCAGCTGCTTAGGGCCCCAAGGCCAGCAGGGGGCCCCAAAAGCCCAGACATTTACATTAAAAATAATATATCAAGTTTTATTTGAAACAGGGCTGGTGTGTTTACAGAAACCTAAATATTCCTCTCAAACGATTAGATTTGTTTTATATCTATAGTAGCAAAACATCTACAGCTGCTACATTTGTTTTTGAGTCGGGCAGAGGTGAGGGCAGCTCTGTGTTCACACCGGTGCAAGGACCTTTTATAATGTAAATGTAAGCGCACTGTCACCAGCTGAAACACATTAAAATCCACCAGAAACTTGTCTAGAATTTTAAAACTCTTGATCCCCCCCTTATATGTCTGTGTTCTGTTCTCATGACTGTCGTAGTTGTGACATTTTGGATGTTTTCAGTCTGATGTTGGTCATATAAACACAAATACAATGGGTCAAGGTGATGAGAGCAGAGTCAGAATGTGTCAAATGTGAATCATCAATAGTTGAGGGAGGAAGTTCAGGAGGGATCACTGCCGGGGCCCCCAGAGACAAATTCAGCTTAGGGCCCCCCTGAAAGCTAGAGCCGGCCCTGATCATGTGTACAGTTTTCTTATTATTTTTGCTGTGATATGATACAATTTCAGCTGCTGAGAGTTAAAAATGTAACGTCTTTGGCTAAGTATTGCTTCATTTTGCTCTAAATATGTTGCAGCTTGGGTCTTTTAATGATCCTGTCTGTTTAAAAATGATTCACTGGGATTATCTTATATTATTGTTGTGTCAGTTTCAATATTATCGTTTATTGCAGTACATTTGTCGCAATATAACGTGCTTCAAAGTGTGTTATAACGACAGGCTGAGAAAGATATCTGAAACAAGTTGAGCGTTTGTCTTGAATCATCTCCAGCGTAAGTCATATTTTAAGACATTTTTATTGGAAAATTCAGCCGTATCCATCTGCATTCTTTGACAAACTTCCATGTTTCCAGTTCTCTAAAAGTTCTTTTTCTTTCACCTTGCTTCAAAACTGTTCTTCACTGTAATTCTAACATATTTTGTGCTACTCTATTCGTTTTAACGTGAAGGAGAGAACCTGAGTCGTCCCGTTTGACTTTTCAACATTCAAAAGCCGGGATGATTCGTTTGGATTTGTTAGTCGCTATGGAAATGGCGAAAGTCTTTCCCGATTCTGAACCCCGCGGACAGACACTCTGGGTTTAATTGATTTTGTCGAGAGCTGCTCTGTACATATAGCAATTACAGTTTAAAGCGAGTCGGGAGGACAGCGACTGTGCAGTTTCTAACAACATAATCGCCAACACCGCACAAAACAGTCAAATACGACTAAAGCCTGCGCTGGAGCTCGATACAAGACGCGAGCTTTTGAGAAGGAAGTTTACTTAGAAAAACTTCAGCTGACCAAAGCGCAAAACAAAAACTAATATAACACGATACATAGGAAAAGAACAATAAACACCAAGCGATCCTGTCTAGTTTGTATTAAATGCCAGGGAGAAGAGGTGGATTTTCAGTCTGAGAGAACCTGACAGGCTCTGGTTTGCAGGTTTGTAATACGCTCGTGTGAACAGTATTCCCGAATGATCCTCTAGTGAAATATTTAAGAATACAATCAAAACAAAGGTAAAATCATGACATTTTCCTGCAGGTTCAAAGCCTCTGCAGCAGGTGGAACTGTCCATGGTGCTGAAAAGGACTCAGGCACATTCAGCTGCATCTGCCTCTGTCCTTGGTGCTGAAAAGTCAAACCGTGGCTTTGTTTGTGATCAGCATAAAGCTCAGACTCCGGTTTTACTCAGAGATAAATAAAAACACAGCAGCACTGCCACTCTACACGCGTAACTATAGACTTTATGTTTACCAGATATGATACATATGAGTATTTGTACTAGTTTGAATCCCCAAGGTTGTTCAATTTTTTTAATCGGCGTATCGCTGCAACCCTCCCTCGATCTGGAGTCTTATGAGTGAGAAAGTCAGAGCAAATGTCATAAAGAAGAAAAGATTAAAAGGAAAAGAAGGGGGCATCGGGCCCTCGAGTCCTTATAACGTTACAGGCCATTGCATCATCAGCACAACACGGAGAGAGTAGAGAGCAGAGAGCAGGGGCCGCGTGTGGGAGAAAAAAAGTTTAACAAAAAAAAAAAAAAAAGGGTCCAACGCTACTGACACACACAAACACATGCATACAGACATGTCAATCACAGCGTGTGGGAGTTGTCGCTGCCTCGTGCCCTTTGGCTTCACTCCCCTGCGGAATTTTAAATGAATAGAGCCTGATTACCACTTATTGAGCCACGGATCCATAGGGACAGCGCTGATGTCATAGAGACTGCCCACTCCGCTCTGTCTCTCTGTGTGTGTGTGCGTGTGTGTGTGTCTGTGTGTGTGCAGCATCCACACAGCTCTATCCCCCCTGTGTGTGTCCCCCGAGAGCTATAATACACCCCAGATGGAACACACAATATAGAAACTCGACACAGAACGGATACCAGTTTGCAGTTTGACTTTAAAATAAATAAAAGAGTGGAACTTTATGGCTGGTGCTTCCCGTGGCTGAGTGTGAGGCTTTGGTGCCGCTCAATGGGAGGATGGGGCAACTGCTGGTGGCTGCAGCTGCACCGCGGGGACACGGGCGCGCACACTCGCTCCAACCCTCCCCACGGTCCAATGCGCACCATATTTCAACACGTACTGTAACCCGAGCGCGTTTAGGAGGAGTGAGTGATCCAAACGGAGCAGTCTGGACTCTCCCAGTGTCCCGTTAATGCGCGCAGTAAGTTCAGTGCTGGCTCCAAAGCGGCAGCCGTAAAAAAAAAAGCTCCCAGGACGCAAATAAAAACTCGACACAAGTGAGATTTACTCAGGAGAGAGTTGGCAGTAGTATCAATGGGACCAAAGTGCCTGGAATAAACCCACACCTGAAAAGGATAACGATGTGAGTGAGGGAGGAACGTGACTGCGGGGCTGGTGGGAGTTGGACAAGAGGGACTTTTGTGCAATGCTGCGCGCACATTAGCAGTTTTTGGTGATGCTGGTCGTGGGTTAGGTTCTGTCCAAGCGGAGTGGGCGAGCGCGCAACAATGAGTCACTGTCAAATTCTTATTGTATCTGTGGCAGTATTCTCAGCTTTGGCTAAAAATAGGAGAGGGGGCCCGTTCTGGGATGTGCAGAGGCGAGATACTGGTAAAACACAGGGGTTTCTAAGCTAAAGGAGCTGGTAAAAGTCTTTATTTTTACGCACGGTTTTGGGGAAATTAGGTAAACTGTTATTTACACAATTCCTGCGCGAGTTTCAGGCGTAATAATGAGCAGCACAGGAGCAGAGAAGTCACTTAACTGGCCCTATCAGACGTATTTGTCAAGCAAACCAGTTTTTTCTTCTATAACAAACAAAAAAGTCGTGCGTAAAGTCGTATCATATGTCGAAGTTATGAATATTTAAAGGCTCGCTGTAGCAGAGGAGATAGTTCTGATAGATAAGGGGTATGTACCGAATGAATAATTGATGCTGTTAGTAAACTCAGTCCTTTAGAAGTCAATAAGAACTTGTAGCTAACGTTTTAATAAGGAAAAACACGTCTGGAACCCACGTGACGGGAATAACGAACCAAAAGACGCGTCCACGGCGACACTGCACCTGTCCTACTCCAAGTATTTACCACCACGACGTGAAAACAACTTCTATCGCGTCGTGTCGTGGCGTGACACACGGTTTTTACGCGGGGAAAAGTTGCGTTTTGTAACCGCACGCAGTCTCCCCACGCGGCGCACGCATTTCTGTGGACTCTCCAACAACACGCACCGTGCCCAAGCGCCTCAACTCAACCCCACGCGTCGTTTTCCTTCACCCACTTGAAGAATAAACCCCGCAAACCCGCTCACCCGCCGCGTGCGCATCTCCAAAACGCGCGCAGAAACACAGAAACCTCGTTATTCCACCCCCAGACCAAACAACGTCACGGACACAGCCACCACCAACCACCACCATCACCACCATCACCATCCTGCTCTCTCCTTCTGCTCTGGAATAACTTTGGACGCAACAGCAGCGGGGATGAGGATGAGGACGCAGAGCAGAGAGAGCGTCATCTCCTCAAATGCGCCTTTAGGATGCGAGGAGCTTGATTCGCATTCAGCCACAGATCGGGATGGAGAGGAGGGAGGGAAATAAGGAAGGAGGGAGGGAGTGAGTGGTGCATTTGTATAGCTGGTACAGATGGGGACTTACCCTTTACCGAGGCGCCTAGTAGCCCCATGTAAAAGAACAGTAACCGGCTCCAGTGGTGTGCGTGCAAAAGCCCTATTCCATCTCTTTTTCTGTATGCGCATTCCGCTCTGGCTACGTCCTGGTTAGTCATGGCACGGCTTGGTTTCATTGATTTGAATTCACTGGCACGATAGTTCAGATCAGATGGTCAGAAAAGGGAGATTCACTCGTTGGAGGCGCTGAGCAAAATCCCAATGCATGGAGAACAGGACTCGGTTCTCGCAGCTGGACTGAACCATGTCATGTGTGTGGGGACCGGCGTCTTCTTCTTCTTCTTCTTCGTCTCCTGCTGCTGCTGCTGCTTATGTCTCTGAAGGTTTCACACGTTCGCCGCTTTTAGGGGGTAAAGAAAAGAGAAAGCAGAAGCCAGAGAAGCGAGATGCGACTGGAGAGCTCCTGTGTTTGCTCTAAAAATCCCTGCTCCTTCGCTCTGATGAGACGGAGACCAAAAACCGGGTGATCCCCATTCGTTCAGTTTGTCCTGTCGTACTTGTATGTCCTTCTTTTTTTCTCAATTTACCTCCATGAGCCACGAGAATAATCCACCTATAGGAACTGGTGACGGTAAAGCCAAAGGTATCCGCATCCGAGGAGGAAAAATGACACAAAACAGATCAAACCACAGGCGTGTAGAAGTTCTCCATCAGTCCAGGACAACGATACGCGCGCACAGGAGTGGGATAAGCAGTATGTTGGTATGTAATTCCCAGGATTGGCAGAGCGTGGTCACACAGCGTCGTCTCGGGTGTGCACGACGCTAAAGATTCAGACTGCAGACCTGCTCTCCAGTCTGCGCGCCTCTCTGCCTCTCTCTACGTGCCGCTCCCCCCGCCCTCACGCTACAGCTCCTCTCCCCTGTCTTCTCTCTGTCCAGTCAAGAACACTTAAGGGGCATTTGGAAATAAACTCAAGGGTACTAACGAGATGATTCGGACAATCCTCAGGCAGTGTGTACAAATGAAATCTTCAAATTGTGCTCAAGTGGGTCAAAATAAGTTTTAGAGCTACTAGAATTTGAAGCAGTCTCAATATTTTTATTCGATTTGCGGATGTAGTACAGTTATGGTCTCTCCAATCTCTCTTTCTGACTCTATCTCACTTAAAAAAAAAGGAAAGTTTGTGCCAAATTCTGGCTTTCGAGTCCAATCACTTTGAAGGATTATTGAGTTGCACAAACAGATCATCACCCCCCAGGGCCAGTGCTGCTCATGTTGGGCGGCCATTTTACACTTCTAAAATGATCCAAAAATATATATTTAGTGTCAATGCAGTGTGCTTTCCACCGGTGTGGGTCTAGGCCTGTCACAATAAGTAAATATAGATGATAAACGATAATAATGAAACGACTTTATGTCACTGATACGACTCAAGAGCAGATTTAAACCACAAAAACTATTCTAAATCTAAAATACTGTTTAAAATCATTAGCTATGGCACTTTATGGGGTGCCTACTGTTAATATGTGCCTTAATAATAAACAAAACGATATCTAGAGTCACGTTGCTTAATTTTATTGAACTGAAAAAAAACAAAAAACTACTCATCAAAATCCTCTGAGAAACATAATGCAATACCTGTACTTACAACTAGAAAAAAGTAAATTCTCACTGAGAAACAAACAAGCTTTTGTTTAAACCATCTGGCAGCATTTTATTGATTATTTAATAATGGATAAATATTGAGACAGTTCTCCTATGTGTATAAATGTATAAATATAATATGTGTACAGATTTATGTGAATGTGCAGGTATTCACTGTTATTTTTTTATATCTATATTTATTTATTTATTTATTTAATTATTATTAGTATTATTATTATTATGATTAGTCTTTTTAGTTTGTTCTATATAAAAAAAACTAAAAAACACATATTATAGCAAAACCAGACTTTTTATATGTTTTTTCAGTTTGTACTATTTTTAAAAAAATATAATAAAATAATAATAATAATAATTTTTAGTTTTTTGAGCTCTATATTACAAAAACGTAATAAAATGAGTAAAAAATAAAGCAATAAAGGCAATGAATTGTGTGCAATAAGTATAATTGTATGCATTTTTTGCATTTTTTTATTTTGACCCTTTTGTCACCCCAGCCTTTGGGACAATGGATGAACATGATCCTTTGTCTATAATCCAGTGTGTTTTACATTCATGTTGAATAATGTCTGTTCAGTAACATGCCTTGTCCCAATAAATAAATACATAAATACAGAAATACATAAACGGCAGAATGAAGCACTTTAGTCGATAGTTTGCATCTGTAATGAGTCATACAAGTTGTTATTTCAATCTTTTATGGCTGAAATCTTATCATATAGCTAAGAAATAACCCAAAATTTCTCAGTAGTGCAAAAAAAAAAAAAAAAAGAGCACATGATGAATATTAACCCCAAAAAATGTAGTTCCAGTTTCATTTACTGAACGATGAGTCGATATAGTGATTATCATGAGAGGCCAATGTCGCACTGCAAACATGAAAGTGAAACAAAAACACTTACTATGATTTCAAATGTTAAAATAAAACCAGCAGAAACATTTTAAAAGCAGTTCAGCTTCTAAAACAAAGCCAACTCTTCACGAGACTTGATTAAGGGACTTGGCGGTTCGAATCCCGCTGTCGTCATAAACATCACTGGCTGAGCGCTCAGATCCACTGACCCACAGGTTGGCGGTGCGATTCCAGCTCCCACAGATAAATGCTGTCGTTGTGTCCTTGGGCAAAACACTTAACCCACCTCAACCCCAGTATCCGAGTACACTGATGTATGAACGTATGTGTGAATGAGTGAGTTGTCCCTCGATGTAAAGCGTTTTGAGTGCCGTAAAGGTGGAAAAGTAAGTGGGACCATTTACCATTTAGCGAGACTCTCACTGATGCTTTATTTTTTAATTGTTTTGGGACAGTCAGACGCGAAACAAAGCCCACAGCTGATGAAACGCAAACAGTACAGCAACTCCAAATTCTCAACTTCCATGTAGTACAAAACACATACTTGTATATTTTGAAAGGAGCATTATCCAACATGGGTTTGAGAAAAGCAGATCAATCTCTCATGTGTATTCCTCCGGCGCAGGAGAAAAGTAATTGAATTAAACAGTAGCACACTCCCGGCTGTAATGCGTAAAACAGTGCATCACGGCTGTAATGCAATAAATAACTATAACACCAAACATATGATGAATATAAAAAGCCAATAACCCTGCTTGCCTGGTTTCATTGACTTTCTATATAGCTTATCTCCATTATCGCCAATCAGGGGTTGCCCGGCGCTTTAATGCAGATGTCCACTTCCTGCTCAGCACACGTGAAATTGATGGCTAACCGTCCGAACCCATGGCGTGTAAATCTGAATGTCACTCCCACTTTTGCATATGACCGCTGTAATTAGCCGGATTCTATATTCACGAGGCACACAGGGGAGAAAGCAGTCCGGATGCGCTCGCCTTATATGTATCTAGAGCGTATGCAGGGAATCTTAAACAGGCTGTGGTCAGACACTGCTGATTTATTCAGGGTTATAGTGGGTACATATTGTGAATAATTTACACATGCGGTATGCAACAGTCAACAGTCCTAACTCACTCGATGCTGGGGAGATAATGGTTTTGGACTGCAGTATTTGGGTGGTGCTGGAGTAGTGTGAGGAGTATGTCTAATTTGTGTTATAACATCTAAATCAAAATGGATACGCAAGAAGATACATGGAATATAAACTTCTAATCCAAGTGTTCATTCAAAAGTAAAAGTCAGATTATAATTTTGTGCATTATTACTTTACGCTACACCTGGTTGTAGCCATTAAGCCCTCTGACCACCACCAATCGCATCATACAAGACAGTTGAAGTGTCTTACCCACTGACACAATGAGAAATGATTGATTAGAGCTGGGATTGAACCATAGACTGTATATATAAATGGACATAGCCAACCTGCTAGCTGCTACATTCCAAATAGGAAGTGAGCGTGATGGGCGTGCTTCCGGCTCCATCGACTCTGGGTCCAATTCACTTTCTACTGATAAAGCATTGCCCCCCTGGCTCATTATTTTGGTTTTAAAATGTTCTTAAAATGCCAAATGCAGTCCTCAAACCAATTTTTCTTGGCCCTCAAGCTTCTAGGTGAATTGGCCCATATTACGTTAAACTGTACTTTTTACTGTACATTTCTGAAAATCTACTTTAACAAGTCCATATCAATATATTTAATCAGTCACTGAGGATGTAAATATGAAAAAAAGGTCTAGTGGTAATAATAGTGTGATAATACTGCAGATTTGAAGTATTCACTGTATTGGCGACCAGTCTATGGCCCTCAATCGACCCTCAGCTCTGTCTGTGTTTTTATATATGGCCCTTAATGAGAAAAGTTTGGACACCTCTGCTCTAGCGTTAGCAACAGGTTTGATTGACAGCGTTGCTAAGCGCCCACTCCCCACTAAACCGGCGGAGCGGGCGGTAACTCCGGCTCCAATTCACTTCACACTGTGAAATTGTCGCCCCTCTCTCTGTAACTGCTGCTGTGGGACTTGTCATTTTGGTCTTAAAATGTTCGTATCAATCCGCTCTACATGATCCTGGGGTTTTTATTTCACCATTTTGTCTATAAATCAAGATCTGAACATAACAGACAAATCAGCCGCCTTCTTTTTCCAAGGTCAGGCCTGCTAGCGTTAGCAACAGGGTTGATCGACAGCGTTGGTAAGCGCCCCCTCGCTGCTAAACCAGCGTGTGGTCAGGAAGGGGCGTTACCTTCAACAGCCTGGCTCTGGATTGGCTCTTTGGTTGCTATGATACTTGTAGTTAAAACTCAGCTCCAAATTGGCCATTATACCTGCTCTAGCCTCGATGAGCTTCATTGACTGGAGCCGAACGCTGTGGGTGTGACGTCACACTCATTTAGTCCACTTCTTTACACAGTCTATGGATCGAACCTTTGACCTTTCAGTTCGTAGGAGAACATTATTACCACCAAGCAGCTCAGTAGCCTATTTGTCGGTTTCAAAAAGATGGAAATTAGGACTGCTGCCATGGCTGTTAACAATTCAAAACAAACTATATCTTTAGCGCTTAATTTGCAGGTTGCAGCGTGCTTCATTAAAATAAATTGAAATAAAACAATGCCATACACATTTGCCATCAGTTGTACAGTAGAGGAATGCTACGCGCCGTTGCTATGGTAACATGTTCTGCTCAGAGTAAATCGTTTCCTTTCAAATTGCTGTTGTTTTGTATCACTACCTTTACGCTCAAATCACATTACAATTACAGCACAACACACATCCAGAAGTACTACAAAATGACCACCCGAAACCAGCCCAGGACAGGATTTCGCTGCGTGTACCCGCCTCTGCCTCGCTGTATCTGGATGCACCCCCGTACGCACCAGTGGACGGCTACGATGTGGTCTGCAAGAGCATCTGGCTGAAGGCAAAGAACACCAAAGAAGCCCTGGATGCATGGCAGAAGCTTCACACTATCAATGTCCGGTTACACAGCAGTGACAGCAGCGACAGCCGGTGCACAGAGAGGTAGGGACTTCGCTCATAACAGGATAATCTCTCAGGTTTTGACAAAGTATGGTCGTGTTCGCGCTCAGGGTCGCGCTAGATTTACTTTTGGGTCGGCCTTGTTCACACACATCGCCCCAAAAACACCCGTCATAAGCGACACGAGAGTCTATCAGCTGATCCACGAACTTATTTCCATGACAACGTGCTTCAAAAAAGTTAGTGACAGTGTGAAAACGACCTTATGTGTTTTGTATTGATCACAAAGACTCATGAATTCAACGTATTTCTTCAGTTACATTTTTGATCAGGTCTGTTGAAGTTGCGAGTCTGATCTACCATAAGTTTGCAAGTAAATATTCCAATGCGTGTTTTCCCGTCTGGATTTGAGAAATTCCAGATTAGCTGCAATGCATCATGGGAGCTGAAGTCTTTGTCAGCCATTTTAAATCAATTATATATTCATTCTAATGCATGGGTTTCAGAACGGTGAGGAATATCAAATAGTTACTCAAGTAAAAGTAAAAGTATGACAAGAAGAGATCTACTTAAGTACCCGTATATTAAGTACAGAAGATAAGTATTTAAGTACCCGTTTGAGCAAAAAGTGTAAAAGTAGTGGGTAACACTTTATAATAACTATAGCCTATTTAGCCTTAATAAAGCATCAACAAACACTTAATTAATAATGATTCATGCTTAATAACTACTTAATTACAACCCTAATTAACACTTAATTAGCAATAAATTGGCCTGCATTGTTAATGGTTACTCATACTTATTTCACACT
The DNA here is from genome assembly GCA_019594935.1 of Periophthalmus modestus. NCBI lineage: Eukaryota > Metazoa > Chordata > Actinopteri > Gobiiformes > Gobiidae > Periophthalmus > Periophthalmus modestus. Next base: position 42,136 of record JAIEZT010000400.1, on the reverse strand, counting down.
TAGTTACTCCTTAAATATGCACAAATACACACACCGATGGTTAGTTAAGTATCAACTCAAACACTTGTTAATGGTTAATAAACTATGAGAGAATGACTTATTAATCATGTAATGCAATGGTAATTCAGGCAGCCATTACTTGTTAAGTAAGTCCTTTTTTTTTCTAAAGTGAAGACTAATTATGTTTTATTAAGTATTCGTTAAGATTGGCCAAACTTCAGGGGAAACGAAAGCTGAATTTTCACATTATTTAGGCCTGTAATAATGATCAAGAAATGTCTAACTAAGTCCATTAGTTCATGATTAGTTCAACTGTAGCTAATACTGTTCAGTGGGGATATCAATTTCATCATTTTTCTTATGAATTTTATGTTTATTTTAAAAGTACTTTTACTTCTCAGTCCTGTTCTAAAATGTAGTGGAGTAGAAAGTACAGATACTGCTCTCAAATGTACTCAGGTAAAAGTAAAAAGTACCCACTGACGGAAAGTACAGATACCTAAATTTCTCCTTAATACTTTTACTTTGTTACCTTCCACCGCCGTTTCCTCCAGTCCTCCAAATGTCAGACATAACAAGAAGCTAAAAAAAACCATCTCCTAAATAAGTAAATCAAGGATCTAAAAGGTTTAAAAAGAGCACGGCTTATACGAACCATTTCACCCCCCGAAATAACTGAGGGTTACGGTCTGTGAAGTATCATGTGATGTTTTATCAAGCCTATAATTAACCCTATCTGTGGGGGCTTGTAATCTACACCGCTCATTACAGTGTATCTGAGTCCTGGACCATGGCGTTGCTGTGTGGCCGTTGCCCTACTGTACGATGTTAATTTACCCCATCTGCTGAGCGGGCACCCGGACTCCCGATGACGTCTTGGTTTAGCTGGGCGTCCCCGGTCTCTCAGGGCCGTCTGTTCTGCTTCGCGGCGTCTCTGTCCACAGGCTGCTCCTCACTAAATAGTAGGCTCATTAAAAAGTCATGCGTTGAAGGGTGCTACACGTACAACAGTGGAGTCATGCTCGCTCTGACTCATCCTCGAGCGAAGCGGGCCAAACACGCTGCACTCACAGTCTGCTGGTGATGTAGTTACACACAGGGACCTGTCATAGCCGCGGAGTGTCTTCATAACCACAGGCGACCTAAGACATCGCCTATAGACCCTTCTGATTGCGATACGCCGTGGGAATAGGCCTGTCACGATAACAAACGAGACAGAGAAATGCAATGATAATATTGAAACTGCTTTACGCCACTGACACAATAGAAACAAAGCCGGTTTATCACAGTAAAACGTTTTTAAAACAAGCTGAATCGCTAAAACGCCAGAGCTTCAGCAAATGAATAGCAGAATTAAGCAACGTTTAGCCATAGAAGTTACATATTCAACCTTCTACAGTTCAAATCTTATCATATTACAACAAAAATAACAAAAATCTCCCCAATATTGCAAAGAAAATGTCCTGAGCCCTGACATATATTGTTCCAGCTCTCATATACTGAATACTAAGTTGATATAGTAATTGTCATGACAGGCCTATGTGGGATCAAACGAAAATAGTCGCGATTTTAATCTAATAGTTACTTTTGTTCACTAAAAATATGTCATGAAATGTCAGAAACTTGGAATATTTTATCAAACTGTGGCAAAAAACATACTAAATAGCCCAAAAACATCTCTTCTCTTGTGAAATTAATCAAATTTCAGCTGTAACTATGATTATTGCTCGCCTGGGATCCAGAACACGCACTCTGGTCACCGGTAAATCTCTGCGTTTTCAAATGTGCGTGATTGACAGTTGGATTAGCCAATCAGGGACAGGCATGTTACGTCCATATCAGAAATTATAAAGAAAAAACGATCACAGGGGACTGAAAAATGTGGTGGATTTGTGCAGAATAAATGAACAAAGCCTCAAATCTGTTAATCTAAGGTGAGAGAAATGTGATTTTATTTGTAAATTATGGGCGACCAATGAGCTCCTTTGTTTTACATGTCACTGAAAAGAAAGGATCTGATTGGACGATCACTTTTGGCTAGGCTTTAGATGCAATGGAGGATGTGGAGACCAGACTTATATCAATCCAAGCTGATCCTACCAAAATTGTGTAACTGAATAATTTTGAACACTTAAGTTTCCTTGAGTATTACCTGTAGATCATGTTTGCTACACTATTTTCTCTAAGATACGTCATCTACTTTCACCGCATCTGTTTGTTCCCTTCACTTTTGGCAGGCTCATGCGCCGGCTTCTATCTACATAAGCAATCATTCGAATCGTGATTTCAATTCTGATTTACGACTGTAGCAAATCTGTCAAATCAAACACACAAGACAGCGGACTTTTTTACGACTCCGACAGGAAGACGTCAGAAAAAGCGTAAAAAATGGAATGTGATTTGCAGTCGTAGTAAAGATGATCTTGCGTTATCGTGAAAAATGTCCTTGGTTGTTGACAGGGGCGAGGAGAAAGAAACGGATCCAGAGAACATGAATGTGGATACAGCCAGGACACAACGACTTCAGGAGGGACAACAGCCACAACGGCCACAACAGCCACCACAAACGCAGCAACGGCAGGAGCAGAGGCGGGGGCAGCGGCAGGAGCAACGGCCGGAGTCAAAAGAAGAAGAATCGTTGTCAAAAGAGTCTCGTCTTTACCGTTTTCATCGCCCAAATTCCAGACAGCGCCACAGTCCTCCTCGTCAACCTGTGGAACCTTTGATAGAGACAAGACCAGAAGAGCAGCAGACAAACGAGAAGGGAGAGGGGAATATGGTAAGTATTTTTTTTGGAGATTTTGTAAATTGTATTGAATGAAAAAAGTCTAAAGATGCACTAGACAATGTTTCTGGTGGAGTGTTCGCCACTTGCTTGCCTCCATGGAGATGTTAATGCTGTGTCTTCAGAGTTTCACTGTATGGCATTTTTGTCCAGAGAGAGTTAATGCCACTGTGGAACATTCCTGAAAATGCAATAACAGGTAGCAGGCCCTCCACCACAGTAGTTACATAGTCCTCCTTTTTTTTGTTTAGTCGTAGCTGCTTTCCAACGTCTTTCTGAATTGATACAGAAATATTCCAAAAGCCATTTAAAAAAAAAAAGAAGGTCCCACCCTTGCATATTGCGAGTGTGTACATGGGCAAGACACTTAACTTCTTAAAACTCATATTGCAATATTCTCAAAGCTAGATTTATCTTCTAGCTTATCTTGATTTTTGTACATTTGATCCCTTTACATTCGCCAAGTCCTCTGCTTATTTTGAAGAACTTTGTAGTGATCGGTTAAAGCCGCCTGTCACTCACTCATAGCCTTATGGAACCTGACCAAAAGGAGGCGTAGGTGAAGAAAAGTGTCAGACAGTGGGATTAAACTGAGACCATCAAAATTACGACATAATTTCACCAAATGAGCTTATAGTCAGGGGGAGAGAGAAGTAATAAGTAAGTAAAATTAGTTTAAAATAAGTAATAAGACCATTTTTATTGTGTTGATATTGCACAGGTTGCCGAAAAGGAGCCCAAAGAACTATCGCCACCAGTCGATGAGAGTCCAAAGCTCTCGCCTGCAATTCCTTGCTCTGGAACAGAGGGCGCTGTTGCACACTCACCTCAGGAGGATCCCTCTTCCCCTCAATCCAAACTGGACAGGTATTTATCATGTGAGAGTGAGGATGGGGCAGAGGCCAGCAGTACCAGCAGCAGCAGCAGCAGCAGCAGCAACAGCAGCAGCAGTAGAGAAAGCAGAAGTTCAGATGAGAGTGTTAAATTACCTTGTATGCGGAGCGCTGCATCGGACAGCTGGGACGAGGCCGAGCTGAGCGAGATGGAGAAGATGGAGAAGATGGAGCATCTACCTGAGCGTAAGGAACAAACATCTCGATGCTCTACACCAACCTTTGAAGAGAACGCCAAACGGAAGACGGCAACGGAAAACGCACCCAAAAAGATGACCCACGCCCCAAGGGATTGTCCACCGTTGGTAGAGATAATGGAGGACTGGAAGAACAGAAGGCCTCCCCCAACTGCTAATCGAAAACTCTGGGAACCCGTGGAAGCAAAAGGTAATGTATGGTTCATGTTTTTGCCAGTTCACATGCAAAACAGGCTGTACCACGTCAGTTGTTTCCAAGTTATTTTGTCTCAAGTACATCCCAACTCTACTTGGATTGTGCCTTGAGATGCGTTTTCCAAAATCCTCCAAAACATCCAACGATTCTAAGTGGACCCTCTTATAAGGGCCATTGTACCGTTCCTGGTTTGGAAAAGAATGATGTAAGTTATATAATGTTTGTGGGACAAAAACAAAAAAAAAGAAAAAGAAAACTTGAAATAAAGCCACTATTTAAAGCAAAGAAATGACACCAAAACAGAAACAGTGTGATAGAAATACTTGAAATAACCCAGCCTTTGTTTCTACTTTCTCATCTCAGACTGTCCCCGTCAAGAGAAGGGGACAAAAAGGACAGAACACAAGCCACGTGCTGCAGCTCAGAAACCTGTAGAGGAGCGTCAGCCCAACACCACAGCACCGGTCACTGTTCAGAGTCAGAGGCAAGAAGACGGAGATAAACAGCAGAGAGATTGCACTCGTCCATCGAGTCATGAGTTTCCTCCACTTTGTAAAACGTTGGACGCCCAACGCAAGGCAGAGATGGAAAACCCACCCAACAAGAACATTCAGGGTCCATGGGAGATTCCATTGTTGGCAGAGACGAAGCAGGACCAGAAGAACAAAATGGCTGAGCCCCTCCGTCACTATGAAAAACGTGAAGAACAACAAGCAAATGGTAAAGTAGTCTTCTCTTTTTTTTTTTTTTGTTCTTTCTTTGTTTCAAAAGGACAAAGTTCAAATACATTTGACCAGCAAGACCAGTGACATGCCATTACCATTTTGTACGTCCCTGTTTGAAAAGAGTGAGTCTTTCGTACCATCCTTTAGCGTTGGCCTTCCTTTAATTGTAACCTCCTGCTTCGACCAAAAGTCCAGTTTAGAAAACTGCTTGAGCTTTAATATGTAACATTCCTCCATTTAAAAAGTAGGGCCAGACATGAAGAAAAAAGTGAATTGCTAAAGTTGACTTGCTAACTCTAAATTGCAGTTTGCGGCCCCTATTCTGTGGGAGTTGTAAGAATCCCTGGGCTCATGAGTGCCCCCTAACATGAGGCAGGGTACCTGCGTGCCTCACCCGGCGCCTTTTCACAGCCGCTTAAAGCAGCAGCTTAGCACACAGCACAGTCAATCTGTGGTGAGGCACGAACGGCCTGTGCCTCACCACGCATCTCTTCTCAGGATTTCAACAATAAACATAAAAATTCAGCGATTTTGAGTAAAAAAAATATAAAATTGCAAAGTTAAATATAAAATAACTGTAGAGTACAAAATATTTGATAGATATAACTATTTCATTAATTTTACTCTGTGATGACAAGTGAGGCAGTGCCTCACCTGCCTCATCTGACGACATGTCACTGAGCAAGACAGACCCTAACATCAATCATATGTTCAACCCGACGTAATTTCCAAGAATGAATCATTCTAACAAATTTGAATTTATATCATTATTGTACCACAGAAATGATGATACTACAAATAATAAAAAAGGGGATGGAATATTAAGTACTGAAAAATAAATAATATAAATAATAATAATATAAATAATAATAATAATAATAATAATAATAATAATAATAATAATAATAATTGTAAAATATGTGATAATAATAATAATACCAAAAAATAAAACCCAAAAAACTGTGGAACATTCCTGGAAAAAGGTGACTATTTACCGATTATTGTGTTTTTTGTTCTATTTATTTGCAGCTGCGACTGAGGAGGACAAATTTCCACATGCAAAACGCCAAGAAGAACATAAATGGGCTAAAAATGGTAAAATGACACAACTCGCATTATGAAAGCCTAGTGTGAGTTCGGAATAACCAGTATCTGGATTTTTTTTGACTCAGATGGTTTTCATAAAGTGAACGTGAAAACAAAGACTGAAAACAAGCCACATCCTGGTTCTTCCACCCGGACTGGAGCTCGGAAACCCGCGATGTACCATCAGACCCCCAACCGAACCAGGCAGTGCCACAACTCTGCACACGCACCCAGAGAGGAGAGTCCATCTGAACACACACTCCATATATCCAGCTTAGAGTTCCCTCGACTTTGTAACACGGTGGACCCCAAGCGGAAAGCCGAGATGAAAGAGCCACCCACAAACTCGAATCTGGGTCCATGGAAGGTTCCATTGTGCGTCGAGACCAAGCAGGACCAGAGGAAGAAACCAGCTGACCCCCCTGCCCAGCGGAAAATATGTGAAGAACCAAAAACAACTGGTAACGGATTATGTAAGTACTGGTTAGGCTGTTGGTAGTGACATCCCCTGCAAGGACAACACTAAAATGTTACTGCTGTCAAAGGTAGACACCATCATTATACTAAAATAGACAAATTGTCCCCTTAGAAATATAAGGTTATGTCTGTGTTGTGGGCAGTTGTGAGATTTTGAGGATTAAAAGGCCCATATTACGCTTTTTTCTGATCTATATTATAATGTTTTCTCACCAAAAACAGACCTGGAGTTGTATTTTGTTTCATTCACACATGTTTAACACACAAACTCTGTATATTTAGGCTGAGTTCTTCTTCTCTCAATCAGAAAACACTCTGCTCCACCTTGTGATGTCATCATGTGGCATTACAGGAAGTGCTCCACTGTGTTTTTACACTCCACACACCTTCACTAGAATCATTTGGATGATTTCAGGCCTGGAATTGCCAATATCTACTGAATGAAAGGTAGAAAGGTAACTGTTAATTTGAAAACTACCACTTCATGACATCACAAGGTGGAACAGAGCATTTTGAGCTTTGGAGATGTTACAGACTAATGATAAAGTGTTACTCAAACATGTGTGAATGAAAAAACACAACTCCAGGTCTGTTTGTGATAAGGTAACAACATTATAACATGACTTGAAGCTCACTAGAGTCAATTTTACGTAATGTAGGGCCTTTAAAGTTCTAACCACTAACAAGACATGTGCTTTTGCTCCTATACACCTAAAAACTTTATGATTATAACAGGACAAAGTATTGAAATATGAATGTAGATTTAATTTTAATGAAGGGACAAAAAAACTTGAAATAAAGCTACTATTTAAAGCAAAGAAATTGCATCACAACAGAAACAGTGTGATAGAAATACTTTGAAATAACCCAGCCTTTGTTTCTACTTTCTCATCTCAGACTGTCCCCGTCAAGAGAAGGGGACAAAAAGGACAGAACACAAGCCACGTGCTGCAGCTCAGAAACCTGTAGAGGAGCGTCAGCCCAACACCACAGCACCGCTCACTGTTCAGAGTCAGAGGCAAGAAGACGGAGATAAACAGCAGAGAGATTGCACTCGTCCATCGAGTCATGAGTTTCCTCCACTTTGTAAAACGTTGGATGCCAAAGGCAAGGCAGAGATGGAAAACCCACCCAACAAGCACATGGCTGACCCCCTCCGTCAGTATGAAAAACATGAAGAACAACAAGCAAATGGTAAAGTAGTCTTCTCTTTTTTTTGTTCTTACTTTGTGTAAAAAGGACAAAGGTCAAATACATCTGACCAGCAAGACAGACCCTAACATCAGTCATATGTGGAATGGATGGAATATTAAGTACTGAAAAATAAACAAATAAATAAAATAAGCAATAAAAAATAAATTACTATTATCATTAATAATAATAATAATAATAATAAATAATAATTGTAATATATGTGATAATAATAATAATACAAAAAAAAACAAAACTGTGGAACATTCCTGGAAAAATGTGACTATTTACCGATTATTGTGTTTTGTGTTCTATTTATTTGCAGCTGCGACGGAGGAGGACAAATTTCCAAATGCAAAACGCCAAGAAGAACATAGATGGGCTAAAAATGGTAAAATGACACAACTCGCATTATGAAAGCCTAGTGTGAGTTCGGAATAACCAGTGTCTGGATTTTTTTTTTGACTCGGATGATCTTCATAAAGCAAACGTGAAAACAAAGACTGAAAACAAGCCACATCCTGGTTCTTCCACCCGGACTGGAGCTGAGAAACCTGGGGTGGACCATCAGACCCCCAACCGAACCAGGCAGTGCCACAACTGTGCACATGCACCCAGAGAAGAGAGTCCATCTGAACACACACTCCATATATCCAGCGTAGAGTTCCCTCGACTTTGTAACACGGTGGACCCCAAACGGAAAGCCGAGATGAAAGAGCCACCCACAAACCCGAATCTGGGTCCATGGAAGGTTCCATTGTGCGTAGAGACCAAGCAGGACCAGAGGAAGAAACCAGCTGACCCCCCTGCCCAGCGGAAAATATGTGAAGAACCAAAAACAACTGGTAATGGATTATGTAAGTACTGGTAGTGACATCCCCTGCAAGGACAACACTAAAATGTTACTGCTGTCAAAGGTAGACACCATTATTATACTAAAATAGACAAATTGTCCCCTTAGAAATATACTACACTTCACTACACTGAATGGAGTAGACTACATTACTTTGTTTGTGGCTCAGGATTTTGTCCTTTGGATGAACCAGTTTTTGTCTTAACGTGTTTGTAGGTTCGAAAAAGACAGGAATCTCATACTGTTTGAAAATCCTCTGAAGTTTTTCTGACACACCTGAGTAAGGAATGGTAACACCCTTCCTTCGAGGTTCAGATTCCCTGTTGTCCTGTTTTTTTTTTTTTTTAGCTCTCTTAGATCTATTGAAGGCCCATTTTGGATATCCACAAGCAGAGAGGGCTTTCTCCATGTGTTGCACCACCTTCACTTTTCCCTCTGTGTTTGTGGGCACCACTTGAGCTCTGTGTTGTAATGTACAGATAACTCCAAGTTTGCGCTGCAGGGGATGGTGTGAGTCAAACAGCAGGTATTGGTCCTTGTGTGTAGGCTTCCTGAAGACTTCTACCTGGAGATGTCGGTCCTCTCCTATTGTTACTGCACAGTCTAAGAAGGCCAGTTTGTTCTCTTTGGCTTCTTCCCGTGTGAACTTGATGTTAGGATCAAACGCATTAATATGTGCAGTAAAGGGCTCCAGATCTTGAATTTAGATTTTAGTCCAGTTATCATCCACATATCGATGTGTCGGTGGAGTACCTGGAAATGAGGCTAATGTCTCTCAAATTGTTCCATGTATAAGTTAGCCATAATAGGAGAGACCGGTGAGCCCATGTCTGTGTTGTGGGCAGTTAGGCTGAGTTCTTCTTCTCTCAAACAGAAAGTTTGAAGTGCTCCACTGTGTTTTTAAACTCCACACACCTTCACTAGAATCATTTGGATGATTTCAGGCCTGGAATTGCCAATATCTACTGAATGAAAGGTAAAAAGGTAGCTGTTAATGTGAAAATTACCGCTTCATGACATCACAAGGTGGAACAGAGCATTTTGAGCTTTGGAGATGTTACAGACTAATGATAAAGTGTTACTCAAACATGTTTGAATGAAACAAGGTCTGTTTTTTATGAGGTAACAACATTATAACATGCCTTAAAGCTCACAAGAGTCAATTTTACATAATGTAGGACCTTTAAAGTTCTAACCACTAACAAGACATGTGCTTTTGCTCCTATAAACCTAAAAACTTTATGATTATAACAGGACAAAGTATTGAAATATGGATGTAGACTGAATTTTAATAAAGGGACAAAAAGAAAAAAAAATTGAAATAAAACCACTATTTAAGCAAAGAAATGACACCACAACAGAAACAGTGTGATAGAAATACTTTGAAATAACCCAGCCTTTGTTTCTACTTTCTCATCTCAGACTGTCCCCGTCAAGAGAAGGGGACAAAAAGGACAGAACACAAGCCACGTGCTGCAGCTCAGAAACCTGTAGAGGAGCGTCAGCCCAACACCACAGCACCGCTCACTGTTCAGAGTCAGAGGCAAGAAGACGGAGATAAACAGCAGAGAGATTGCACTCGTCCATCGAGTCATGAGTTTCCTCCGCTTTGTAACACGGTGGACGCCAAACGCAAAGCAGAGATGGAAAATCCACCCAACAAGCACATTCAGGGTCCATGGGAGATTCCATTGTTGGCAGAGACGAAGCAGGACCAGAAGAACAAAATGGCTGAGCTCCTCCATCATTTCCAAAAATAAATAATTCTAACAACTTTAAATTTGTATCATTATTGTACCATCAAAATGATGATATTACAGCGTAATTCAGAAATAGAGTCCAGGTCTCTAAAAACACCCAGTTTTCTCCTTGAAGTATATCAATTTTTTTCTAATAAAAAAAAAAATACATGAAGTGTTTGATTGTAACCACTAATCGTGCACTTAAATATTTTCCATGGTATATTTTTAATAGATTCTTTTTTCAGACCATGGTTTAGTTTGTTTAATCTCTGACAGTTTGGACTGCTCACTCGCGCTCTTCCTCACAGTGGTCACGTGATGTAGCTGTGACGGATCCATTCAGCTGATTTAAACAGGGTTTGGCGCCATCTGCTGTCCGACTTCTTCAGGATAGTAATTCCATTATGGACTCGGACGGAGCAAACATCGACAAACATCGTCACTGGAGGCAATTGAAATATGGAAACATGCCACACGGGACTTTAAACCGGGACGAGGGGGCTTTTTTACTCTCACACACCTGGGAAAATGTCCTGAAGAAATTAGACTGTAGATGGCGCTGTCGTCCTGCCTCCACCGGTAGAACCTCATTGGACTATTTTTACAAGTGTTTCAGAATGATGAATAATTTAAAGCATTATCTTTTCTTTTGAGTGTGAAAAAGTCCTCAAACGGAGGTTAAAACCCATGAACAGATTTTAGATGCCACATTTTGTCAGATTTGAAAAAATGAAATTCCCAACAGACCAAGATCTGATGCAACTCTGCAATTTACTTGCAGATTTTGGCAGGTTCTGAGGCAGCCCGCTTTGAAATCTTTAAATTTGAGCAACTGAAGTCTGTGAAGTTTGATCAATTCAAAATATTTAAATAAAATGCAATAATGATGAAAACGTACCACCTTCAAATCGCCCTTCTTAGGCTGGTCCATAAAGAAATTCATTTGGATTCAAAGAATATTTTAACTGGACCAAAACAAAAACAATTAATAAAAACAAAACTGTAAACTTGAAAAGTTCAAGTTATAGGAGAATAATTAAAAACCACAAAAACACATGTTATTATTATGAATGCACAATGCGAAATGATTAAAGTCATGGGACAAATTAGGGAGGAAGTACAAAACAGGAAGTAAAACATAAAGTCACTTATAGACACGTTTCAAAATAAAACACCAAGAACAAAAAGGGTCAAAAAAGTTGCACTATGTTCTTTTTAAGTGACAGGTTCAAAGAGAGTTTTGCCTTAAATGTTCAAAATGTCATAAAACGTTGTAATCTCCATGGACACAAGCATTGACACCAATAGGTTTATTTGCATTAAAACATGTGTAACTGAATAAAACAAAGGTATATGAGTTTATATACCTCTGCTGTGGAACATCGGTAATATAATAATAACATGGTATAAATCTGTTTGATTATTTTTCTTTCTTTCTTTTTTTTTTTTTTTTTTTTAGAACCAGGTCAATGGTGCATGATTTTCTTTGAGAGGAACTCTATGTATCCTTTGTAGATTGAATTATTTATATATATATATATATATATATATATATATATATATATATATATATATATATATATATATATATATAATAAAAAAAAAAAAAATCTCCTCCTCACCCTCCGCGGGTGGTCTTTATCCCCTCTTTTTCCACGCTCGGGACCTCTACCAGAGGCCTGGGAGCTTGAGGGTTCTGCGCAGTATCTTTGCTGTTCCTAGTACTGCGCTTTTCTGGACTGAGATGTCTGATGTTTTTCCTGGGATCTGCTGTAGCCACTCCTCCAGTTTGGGGGTCACTGCCCCTAGTGCTCCGATGACCACGGGCACCACTGAGGCCTTCACCTTCCAGGCTTTCTCCAGCTCTTCTTTGAGCCCCTGGTATTTCTCTAGTTTCTCATGCTCCTTTTTCCTGATGTTCCCATCGCTTGGTACTGCAATGTCCACCACAACGGCTTTGCTCTGTTGTTTATCCACCACCACTATGTCCGGTTGGTTCGCCATCACCATTCTGTCAGTCTGTATCTGGAAGTCCCACAGGATCTTGGCTCGATCATTCTCCACTACCTTTGGAGGTATTTCCCACCTTGACCTGGGGTTTCCAGTCCGTACTCTGCACAGATGTTTCTGTACACTATGCCCGCCACTTGGTTATGCCGCTCCATGTATGCTTTCCCTGCCAGCATCTTACACCCTGCAGTTATGTGCTGGATTGTCTCAGGGGCCTCTTTGCACAGCCTACACCGTGGGTCTTGTCTGGTGTGGTAGATCTGGGCCTCTATCGCTCTTGTGCTCAAGGCCTGCTCCTGTGCAGCCAGGATGAGTGCCTCTGTGCTGTCCTTCAGTCCAGCTTTCTCAAGCCATTGATAGGATTTCTTGATATCAGCCACTTCAGTTATGTTCCGGTGGTACATCCCATGCAGGGGCTTGTCCTTCCATGATGGTTCCTCCAGCTCCTCTTCCTCTGCACTCCACTGTCTGAGACATTCGCTGAGCACGTCATCTGTTGGGGCCTTGTCCTGGATGTACTTGTGGATCTTGGATGTTTCATCCTGGACTGTGGCTCTCACACTCACTAGTCCTCGGCCTCCTTCCTTACGGCTCGCGTACAATCTCAGGGTGCTGGATTTAGGGTGGAACCCGCCATGCATGGTCAGGAGCTTTCGTGTCTTAACATCTGTGGTCTGTATCTCCTCCTTTGGCCAGCTTATGATTCCTGCTGGGTATCTGATTACTGGCAGGGCGTAGCTGTTTATTGCCTGGGTCTTATTCTTGCCATTGAGCTGACTCCTTAGGACTTGCCTTACTCGTCTGAGGTATTTGGCCGTGGCTGCTTTCCTTGTTTCCTCTTCAAGGTTGCCATTTGCTTGTGGGATACCAAGGTACTTGTAACTGTCCTCAGTGTCTGCTATTGTCCCTTCTGGGAGTGAGACCCCTTCTGTGTGGACTACCTTCCCTCTCTTTGTCACCATCCGGCTACACTTCTCTAGCCCGAATGACATTCCAATGTGCTGTAGATCCTAGTGGTGTGGATCAGTGAGTCGATGTCTCGCTCATTCTTAGCATACAGCTTGATGTCATCCATGTACAGGAGGTGACTGACGGTGGCCCCATTCCTGAGTCGGTATCCATAGCCAGTGTTGCTGATGATTTGGCTGAGGGGGTTCAGACCTATGCAGAACAGTAGTGGGGACAGTGCATCTCCTTGGTATATGCCACATTTGATGGTCACTTGTGCAAGTGGCTTGCCATTGGCTTCAAGGGTGGTTTTCCACAACCTCATCGAGTTTGCAATGAAGGCTCTTAGAGTCCTGTTGATGTTGTACAGCTCCAGGCATTCAGTGATCCATGTGTGTGGCATAGAGTCGTAGGCTTTCTTGTAATCAATCCAGGCAGTGCACAGTTGGTCTTACGGGTTCTGCAGTCTCGGGAGACTGTTCGGTCTACCAGGAGCTGGTGTTTGGCTCCCCTGGTGTCTTTGCCGATGCCCTTCTGTGCTGTGCTCATGTATTGGTCCATGTGCCCACTTATCTTAGCCGCGATGATGCCTGACATGAGCTTCCATGTTGTGGAGAGACAGGTTATTGGGCGATAGTTGGATGGGACTGTACCCTTTGAGGGATCCTTCTGGATCAGGATCGTGCGCCCCTCGGTCAGCCATTCAGGGTGAGTCCCATCCATTAGCAGCTGGTTCATTTGTGCTGCCAGGCGCTCATGGAGAGCAGTGAGCTTCTTCAGCCAGTAAGCGTGGATCATGTCAGGGCCTGGTGCGGTCCAGTTCTTCATACCTGAGACTCTTTTCCTGGATGTCTGCCACTGTGATGGTGACTGGATTCTGTTCAGACTGTTCTGTTCTCTGAGAGCCACCAGCCATTGTGCATCGCTGTTATGTGATGCCTCCTTCTCCCATATACCTTTCCAGTACTGTTCGGTTTCCAGCCTTGGTGGGTCTGCTCTGGTGTTATTACCCTGCCACTGAGCGTACACTTTCGCCGGTTGTGTTGCGAACAGACGGTTTATTCGTCTGGATTCATTATCTCGTGTGTACCTCTTTAGGCGGCTGGCCAAGGCTTGGAGCCTTTGTTTGGCAGTTTCCAGTGCTTCAGGTATGGGCATCTGGCTGTACCTCCTGGGTACTTGTTTTTTTCATTGCACCTCTCTGGGCCTCTGACAGTTGGCTCACTTCTCTCCGCACTGCCTTGATTTTAGCCTCTAACCGTCGTTTCCATGGTGGGTATTGTTTCTCTAGGATCACTGCTGCTGAAGTGTATATCAGCTCATTGGTTTCTGTGATGGTTGAAGTAGGGATGCATTCACATCTTCTAGGAGACTTTCAGATGGTACTTCACTTAGTCTCTGCAGGCGGTGTCGGGGTTGCCTTGTGTTCATTCGGGCCATGATCTTATCTTTCAGGTCAGTCGCTGCCTCGCTCAGCGTAATACTTATTGGGGCTTCGTACCCAATCTCCGGATGGGGAGTTGATGTTAACTCCCCTCTGACCTGGCGTCCTGGCTCCCCCTTGCCGTAGCATATTTTGTGTTGTACCTCGTCAATCTCAAGTTGTGATAGCAGTTGCCGTTTGCGGATGTTGGAACACTGAGCTACTAGTTGCTTAGCCGTAAGCTTGGACTGCGGGTTTCGAAGTATCCATTTTTCCCACATCCTGTTCATGTAACCCCTCTGACTAGGGTCACTGGAGTAGTAGCATTCCAACAGAGCCTTGTTATCGCATCTCGCCCATCTCCCCATCCTTGTTCCAGTAGCCCACTTATCGTCAAGATGCTCTGGTTCCCCAACACCTGACGCAGACCTTGTTTGGCCGGGCGACGTCTGAGCCGGCATCTCGTAAGTTTCATTCGCACTCATCATTGTATGAGGTAGGCGGTAGCTTGAAGGGTCTTGCCCAAGGACCCACACTGGTTGTTGGTAATTGCTCATTGCGCCCCTTGGGGGGGGATTCGAACCCGGGTCCCCCATGTGAAAGTCATAAGACTTACCAGTTGAGCTAACCAGTCAGCTTAATCCCCCAGACATATATATAATAATATATATATATATATATATATATATATATATATATATATATATATATATATATATATATATATATATATATATATATAATATATATATATATATATATATATATATATATATATATATATATATATATATATATATATATATATATAATATATATATATATATATATATATATAATATATATATATATATATATATATATATATATTATATATATTTTTTTTTTTTTTTAATAAATGCTCGTAAATCTATTATAATTAGTTAAGAAAAAAAAAAGGCTGGGGATGTAACACTTTTGTTTCTGTCCTACAGTGAGACACGCCTTTGTAGTAAAAAATTTAAAAAAAAAATCCGAAACAAAGCAGTTCTACCACACAAGCATCAGAACGTTTGTGTAACTCTTTTAACTGTAGACATTGAACCTGCCCTGGGACCTCTCCTGCCCCCGCTGGACACTCACTATAATCTGCCATGTCAAAATAATAAATGACTTAATATGTCTTTAATGCTAGTTTAATAATTATGTAACTGTCCAGACTTTAAGAACATCTTTTTAACAGTGAGACTGAGATTTTTCTAATGAAATGCAATCAAAGTGGAGCATGTTCAGAATTTTTACAAAAATAAGAATAGGCTCATCATTTCTTTTGACATTTGGCTTAACCCCTTAACCCCAGAGCGCCCCCTGGTGCATGAATGCCAGATGAGCTCCTTCTGTTCTTTTCTGTCTTTTTAAATGTGTGATATTTCATGTCACACCTTAGGACACCGTTTGGATTACAGCACGAAACTGCTCATGTCTTTTATAGATTTAAAGTAGAGATAAAGGTTATTAAATTGTTAGATGATGTATATATAATTCTCTTTAGACCAGCACCTTTATGAACCGTCTTTGTCTTGTGAAAGATTGTAGAATTTTATGAATAAAAGTATTACAGCCGCATCACAGGACGTTTTAGTGTTTCTTTTTTTTGTTAAAATACAAAGAAATTAAACACAACTTCATTCTAAAACTATATGTCATTTATACAATACATATTTGTGCACAGTTGAGTGAAATTTTGGAAGAACAAACATTTTATTTAGAAATTCATTTGAAGTGATGATGCCGAAAATGGCCTTACACGAATAGTGCAAAATAGTGCAAAACTCCACCCTGAAAACACGTCTCTGCTTCACGCTTCAGACTCCCATCAAGAGAATGTGACGAAGAGGCCTGAGAACAAGCCACAGTGGGGTTCATCCATCTGCGCTGGAGCTCACAAACCTGTGGTAGACCCTCAGACCCCCGGCCAGCCCAGCCAGCTCCTCTCTGCTCCTGTCAGCTGTGATGCGGCTGCAGCCAAGAACCATCTGGCTCCTGGAGGTGACCGCTCTGCCAAGTCCTTCTCTCCAGCTCTTTCTGCTCTTCTTATGTTCCACTCCAATCATAATACGGCCTTTGGAGTGTACAGCAAAAGATAGGCAAAAGATCAATGTGTAATTTTGGACAAAAAGCATCAGTGGCATCATCTTGAGAGTATTAACCCAAATAAAACTCAAATCTGTCAACTGGACAAAGGTTTTAAAGTGAAGACGTTTTCACTCTGGATCATACCTGGATGACTGAAGGATTTCACAGAGAGCTGTAGTTTAGCTTGTTGAGCCGATTCAGAATCAGGTCAACGACACATGATAATCTTTGAGAAGAATTTAATTTCTCCTTTGTTGATAGGGTTATATTTTTTGAATAAATGTGTCGTAATGTCTGGGGGATCAAAGCTACAGAGTCGGAGTAAGGCTTAACAGAGTTTATTACAAACAAGAGGATGTGAATGCTGGTGTGGGTAGTAGGAAACTGGGTCGCAGGCTAAGATGTTCTCGAATCGGTCGTAAGACGCTCAGTCAGAGGTGCTCAAACCGGTCGTAGGACACTGGGTCGGAGTCGGAGGGGTTTGAACTGATCATAGGGGACGCTGGGTTGGAGGTGCTTGAACCGGGCGTAGGAAGTTGGGTCGGAGGTGCTCGATCAGTCGTAGAATGCTGGGTCGGAGTTGGAGGTGTTTGAACCGGTCGTAGGATGCTCGGTCAGAGGTGCTCGAACTGATCGTAGGACACTAGGTCGGAGGTGCTCTAACCGGTAGTAGGACGGTGGGTCGGAGTCGGAGGGGCTTGAACCGGTCGTAGGACGCTGGGTCAGAGGTGCTCAAGCCAGTCGTAGGAAGCTGGGTCAGAGGCTGAGGTGCAAGGCGGGTCCAAGATACTGGAACTGCCGAAAAACGAGAAACACCATCTGGGTACTACGGCCATAACCACAAAAAACAGACTGAGCCAAGCAGAAACTGTACCACGGAGGATACACTGACGATCTGGCAGCGTGTGTAGGATCCTTGGTCCCTTTGTGCTCCTGAGGTGGAGGCTTGATTGCAGATCAGGTGCAGGTGTTTAGTGGGCGGTGCCAGAGTCTCCTCCCAGCTCCAGGCGCAGAAGGAAGGGGGAAGACAACACAGAACGCACAGACAGACTGGGATCTTGACCAAATGCTTCTAAATCCAGCCTAATTGAGCTATTGCAATTGGTACGGATACATTGTATAGTATAGACTGTCCATTTCCCCCGTCCTCCATTGGTGGTAGTATGTGGCTGCCAGAATGATGAGAATCTAGGCCAGTTTCCATAGCGATTAACAATTAAACAAAGTAAACTATTATACCACAGGAGGAGAGCAGCTTCAGAGAACACAGTCACACCTAAAACCATGTCTCTGATGAAGGTTATGAAGGATTCTGAAGAAATCCTCACAAACCTTGAGTGAGCTAGTCCCAGCAGATTAAGATTTAAGATTTTTTACTATTTTGTGAAGAAAGTGGCCCTCGTTCTCTGCTCATCTAATGGGTTTAACAACTTCACAAGACCAGGCATCTGAAGTAGACACTTGTAAGATTAACTGGAAACACTGGCAGCGTGGGGTTTGCAGCATCAGGACGTATAAAGTGAAAGTCCCATTAGACAACGTTACAGCCAAAAACACACCGCATTTATTTAATCATGAGTTTTTATTGCTCCCTTGCCACCTTAAAAAATGTCTCTCGCCTTTCCACAGACCTGACTTATAGCATGGCCAAATACCAGCTGTTGTTTGCAGTTATGTGGCCAACCAGAAGTTTTGATGTAAAGCGCTTTGAATGACTTGAAGGTGGAAATACACTATATAAAAATGTGACAATTCAATATATTTTTTATATTAATGACTTGATTCCAGCGAGGAGAGACCCTGGGAAAGACACAGAACACGCTGGAGGGACTATGTTTCTTGTCTAACCTGGGAATGCCTCGGGATCCTCCTGGAAGAGCTGGAGGAAGTGTGTGTGGAGAGGGAAGTCTGGGCCTCCCTGCCCAGGCTACTACCTCTGCGACCCGGCCCCGGATAAAGCAGAAGAAAATGTATAGATGGATTACTTGGTTTGGTGGGATAGTACTTGTGAGTAGTTTACCCATAGTTCTTCGAAAGATGTCTGTGTAATCCCTCAGTCGTCCAGGTATGATCCATAGCAAAAGATTATGCAAAGTATGTTTTGCAATCATATTACCCAAGATAAATATTCATCATAATTTTACATTTTGGTTGCTAGGTAATATACTTGTACTTTATATCTGCTGCCTGTGTCCAAGACAAGAACTAAAATTGTAACCTCCACCAAAATTTAAAAAACTAGAAAAGACTACCCCATTTTTCTTTGGGTAAAATTGGAAATCCAATGATATTAACTATATTTTAGGTAAAAGAATTGTCTAACCTTTCACAGGCACCCTACTATTACTTTCAACTCCATGCACACTGCGACTTTAGAATTCTCATCGATATAGAAATCTTACAGCGCAGTTGATTCAATAACGCTTGTGCTGATCCCCGAGGACGCACTGCTGAAGACGGAGCTGCAGAAAACATCTCTATTTAGCCTCATTCTGCCTCCTAGACCATGACATAAGCAGACAGCTCTGTATCCGCGTGTGATGTGTCTCCAGTATTTAGCCTACTGCCCCCTTGCTGTGAGCGGTGGCGGTACATATGGCATAGGTGTAGCTGCCAGGACCTGTGCCAGTCTTGCCAAAGCGGGTACCGACCAATCAGCAGTGACCCCGCGCCCCCTGGGAGAAACCGAGACCTTGTACACTGAGCGTTAAGGAGCAAGTGTGTGTTTGGGGGAGATAGGAAATATAGTGTTTCACATAAAGAATTTATCATGATCATTACTGGTTGACCGCGTTTATTTTACTACGCTCTCTAAAGGCTGAAGGCTACTATGAGCGTGTATTCCCCTGCCCTTTTCTCCATGAAAGGAAAAAAAAAGTACTTTAGTATTTTAGATGAAAAACTGCGTATTCTGTTGGAGCTGGCAAAAGCAAATGAGGAAAGATTTTTTTTGGGAAACATGAAAAAATTTTTGAGAGCCATTTTGTTGCCAACATGTTACGCTAATGAAGAGCCAGAGCAGACTGTTGTTGTGTCCTCAGGCAAGACACTTCCTCCAGCTCTTTTCGTCTCTCTCGTGTTTGAATGTGGAGCGGGAGGGGGAAGGCAGATGGCGCAAACTGGCAGCATCGCTTCCACCAGTCTTCCCCAGGGCAGCTGTGACTGCAATAGTAGCTTATACCACTGCAGAGTATGGAGCAAATTAATAATGAATGACAGTGAAATGCGGCTTTGAGAATCTGGAAACTGATGCATTTTTATAAATATTAAAAGGTTTCGTATGACTGTACAAGAAAAATATATGTACTTTCTTTCACAGTTGCCTCAACAATGTGAAAAAGATGTGATCTTCCTTCTGCTTTGAGGTTTACTGGTTTAAAAAGGCACTAAAATCACGACTGAAGCTGCAGATAAAGGACACACACAAGCGTTTCTCAGTAAGTGGAAAGGCCATGACTCACGTGAAAGCTCAGAACCTCCAGAATTCACTCAGAGGCTTTGCAAACCCCAATTAATGATCAGCTGCAGGTGCTGGGGTTTAGTTTGTGAGGATTCAGATCAGAGAGAGTCCTTTTAGATTTAAGCTAACTGGATTTAGGCATTGAACCCGGCAACCCAAATGAGAGACGCACGTGAGGCTTATTCTGCTTTCTGATGATCATCGAGAACCAGACCACCAAATTCTCCTGTGTTTTTGTAATTTTGAATAAATCAATATAAAAAATGCTATTAGCAAAAGCTATATTTGATTAAATTTTTTAAATCTGGGGACACAGATAGGTCAAGCTTGCCTGGATTCCAGAACGCACAATTTTTCAATACTTTGCGAAGATGTGAGTCTGGTCACCAATGAATCTTCCCATTTTTAAATGAGCTGATTGACAGGTGGATTAGCCAATCAGGGACATGCATGGTCCATTCGTATCGGGAAAAATGAAGGAAAAAAATATCACAGGGGCCGAAAAAAACATGGTGGATTTCTGCTGAATCGATGAGTGAAGTACAACCCATTAATTTTCTTCCTTTTATCCGGAACTGGGCTGCGGGGGCAGCAGTCTAAGCAGGGACTCTCAGACTTCACTCACCCCAGACATGTCCTCCAGCTCCTCCAATGGGACCCCAAGGTGTTCCCAGGCCAGAGAGACATAGTCCCTCCAGAGTGTTCTAAGTCCCTAAGTCCTAACTCCCACTGGGACATGCCCGGAACATCTCCCTAGGCTGCTCCTCCTCTCAACGTGGAGGAGCAGCGACTCTACTCCGAGCTCCTCCCGTGTGACCGAGCTCCTCAACCTATCTCTAAGGGAGCGCCCGGTCACCCTGCGGAGGAAACCCATTTCGGCCGCTTGTATCCGCGATCTCGTCCTTTCGGTCATTACCCAGAGCTCATGACCATAGGTGAGGGTAGGAACGTAGATTGAATCGAGAGAAGAACAAAGCACTAAACTCTTAATTTAATCTGACGTGAGAGAAATGTGATTTTATTTGTAAGTCATAGTCGACCAATGAGCTCCTTCGTTTCACAAGTGTCACTGAAAAAACTGAATTGATTGAGCGATCACGTTCGATCGGGCTTGAGACGCAACGGAGGACGTGGAGACGAGACTGACATCAATCTGTACAAGAAATACAGAGAGAGACCTTAAAAAATTACCATCTCGTTGGTCACTTGTGGGTAAATCTGTACATCGTCACAGCTTTAGTTCCGCTATTATATTTCCATGGTGCAAATGAGCTGGTGCCTGACTTGACTGGCAGCGTGCATATCCCAGCAGGGTTTGTGACATCAATTAATCCCCGTTTTCTCCGCCCCGAGCTCTGACAGATTACTGGTTACAGCGTGAGGAGCCCTGGCATAAACAATACTGTGACATTTTAACAACAACAGGCGAGGGAACAAGTCTCTTTTTGAAACAGGATCTAACAGAAAACACACTGAAAAGGTTAGACTCCTCCAAAAATGACAAGCTATTAACACAGCGCTTGTAGCAACTTAAATACTTTTTGACTACGCGTTTTCCTCCTTGTTCTGCTGAATCCTGTCGGCCTGTCTCCTCTGCGCCACGGACCGTTCTAAAGCAGTGTTTCCTAAGCAGGGGTGTGGAAACCTGGGAGGCGACGCAGGGGAACTTATAACGATTTCTGATTTAGAAGGAAGCGTTAAATGGCATTTGAAGAGAGGTGGATACTAGCCAAAAAATCTACTAGAGTAATATTACTAAGTAGAAGTAGTGGTCCATGAAATAAGTGTAATTTGAGGAAACTACTGCTCTAGTTCAAGTAACTGGAAGGACAATTAAACATTAAATATGCTCGAAAGATCTATTTTCAAAGGACGACAAAAAGGAGACCAGAGACATCAGATCTGAAGGAGCAGAGCAAGAAACACAAAAGTTAAATTCATTCACTTGTAGACTTACTCACAATTACCAATGATTTTACTGAAGTAAGTAAGAGTACTGTTACTTCAAGCAAAACATTACTCAAGTAGGAGTAAAAATGTCTGAAAGCTACTCCAGTAAGTACAATTTCTTCAAAAAGTTACTCTGAGTAAATGGGAGTACAGTTCAATCTATCAGCTCCTCCGGTGGGACCAAGGTGTTCCCAGGCCAGACGAGAGACATAGTCCTTCCAGTGTGTCCTAAGTCTTCCCCAGGGAACACCTCCCTAGGGAGTACATTTGTCCCTTGCTATATCGCAGTTCACCTTTCGTGGTCTCGCTGTTTCGCAGATTTTTTTAGTGCATTTTTGTGTTTATGAACGTGCATTGTGTTCTGCGTCCTGATTGGCTGAGGGACTGTAGACCATTGTGTGTCTGCATCCTGATTGGCTGAGGGACTGTAGACCATTGTCCATCAGTCTCCTCCGTGTCTCCTGTACAATAAAAAATGTGTTCAGACAAATTTACATAAATGTTGGATCGCAGTGTGACTCTGAAGTGCTGTATGTTTGCAAGTTTTCTCCCCGACAAAACCCACAATGTCGATGAAACGTTCTGCACCGACGAAGGTTTGAACTTTGTGTTCAAACAAGAGAGAAATGTGAGAAAATGTTAATGCGTGTGTGAGAAAGTGTATAAAGTGTGTGTGGTGAGGGGTTTTACAGCCAAGAAACATATAGAATAAAAGTAAAAATTAAAGGAGGGATCACTGTAATACCCACCTCTGTATTTGAATATAAAATGTTTTATGTAGTAAATATTGTTCTGGATATTTTATACGACAATATTGGACATAAAATCATCAAAACTGAAAATGTAACAGTAAACACTGACAACAGTAAACCGATTTATACCTAATTAAGGATCAGCATTACTCAAGTTTGGAGGTTTTTACCTAGAAGCCGATTTATTCCATAGCGTAAAGGAAAAATCATGGCTCGGTTTGGGGGGGCTCTCGCTGATTTAAGCAGCGTTGACACATGGTGCGCTCCCTTTACTGCTGCTGTGCACAGAACACTTTAGTATACAGCCAGGATCTTGTTACCTGTGGCTGAGAGAGCTGAAATTATGTTTTAATTGTTCTAGGGGAAATTTGATGTACTATTAATTAGCAGAAGTGATGCAGCCGGAGTTAAAATAGTAACTTTGGAGGAAATCTACATGTTATTAAAACATATAAATCACTTTGATCGCAGCTGTACGGCAACACTGTCCCTTCACTGTATGTTTTTTTATTTTATGTTTTTAGATTTGATGTTCAGCTCATCATTTTGTGTCACATGATTAAGTATAAGAGCAACAGGTACTTTTAATTTACATGTAATTAGCATTTAAGCTAAAGGTTGGATTATACAGGCTTTTGGCTGTGTCTGGTTTGAGAAGATTTTAAAGAAGTGACTGGATGTTTTGTGTGTGTGTGTGTGTGTGTCTATGTGTGTGTCTGTGTGTGTCTGTGTGAGTGTGTATACTGGTGTGTTTGTGTGTGTCTAAGTGTGTGTGTGCGTGTGGCGTTTTTTCTGCATGGGTGTGTCTCTGTGTGCGTGTTTTAAATTTAATGTTTTAAAAGAAGTGTTTGTAAAGTTTAAGAAGTGCTGATGTTTTGTTGTTTTTTTTGTGTGTCTGTGTGTGTGTTTTGTGGTGTTTGTGTGTCTGTGTGCGTGGTTGTGTGTCTGTGTGTGTGTCTGTGTGAGTGTGTATACTGGTGTGTTGTGTGTGTCTGTAAGTGTTTTGTGTGTGTGCATGTTTCTGCATGTGTGTGTCTCTCGTGTGCGTCTCTGTATATATATGTGTGTGTGTGTCTGTGTGTATGTTTCTGTCTTGTGTGTGTTTATGTGTGTTTGTGTGTTTGCGTGTGTGTTTGTGTATGTGGGGTGTGTGTGTATGTTTCTGTCTTTGTGTGTGTGTCTGTGTGTGTGTATGTGTGTGTCTGTATGTGTGTGCGTAATCTACATAAAAATCACTCACTTTTTTCCCCCAAATATTTCATTTTTGTGTACAGTTCTTCTAAAGATCTACTATGTGACTTTTCAGTTTGGGTTGTCTGCCACCTCTCAGTTTCCATGGAGATATTATAGCTTTGCTGGGAGTGTTCTACAGCGTGGCTTTACATTTATCATGAATGTCATAAATTTCAGTTATTGCTGAAGAAGCTCCTTAAAGCCCATGTTACGCTCTTTTTTCTGATCTATGTTATTTATCTGGAGTTGAGTTTTGTTTCATTCACACATGTTTAACACACAAACCCACACTCTGCTCCACCTTGTGATGTCATCATGTGGTAATACAGGAAGTGCTCCACTGTGTTTTTAAACTCCATACACCTTCACTAGAATCTTTTTGTTAAATTTCAGCAGCCTGGAATTGCCAATCTGAGCAACTAAACTAAAGGTAAAAGGAGCTGTTCACACTAAAACTACCACTTTATGACATCACAAGGTGGAACAAAGCATTTTGAGCTTTAGAGATGTAGACAGACCAATGTTAAAAGTTACTGAAACATGTGAATTAAACAAAAAACACAACTCCAGGTATGTTTTTGAGGAGGTAACAGCGTTAGAACATGACTTAAAGCTCATAAGAAGTTTTGCATAATATTGGACCTTTTTATTTACTTTCAGTGCAGGTTGCCTCTCCACAGATCTGACCTGTACCTTGGTCTGGCCTTGGAGAGTTTCATGTTACACTATGGATCATTCCAGTCCTCCACCAGGTATGTTACATTGTGCAGCTTTAAGTCTCTGGTTGCAAAAACCCATGGGAGTTGAAAACGATGGCTAATTCTTTCTTTATTGCTTCTCTTTGCAGTTGGACACAGTGGTGCACCAAACAGATCCGGCCTCAATCAAAGAAACAATCCGAGGCTGAACACAAAGTCGCAAGGTCAAAACCAGAAAAAAGCTGAAAACCTGAAGGCAAGCCTGTGTCCAAAACTGTAAGGTCAGTTTTTCATTTCAAACCGTGCTCATCCGCAGATATATCGTCCTGTTTTACCGCCACCATTGTGCTTGTTCGGCTTAACGAATTTACGAACAACGACCCTGAATAAATCTTACATAACTCTACTTCCGCTCTCATTTAAGAATTGCATTGTCCAAACAAAATCTCTCCTTTATTCCACTTAAAACATACTCTAAATGTTTCTATTAATGCTACGAGTTACAGTGCCACTTTTCTAACCTTGAACGCACCATCCATCAAACTGCCAATACGAAGAACTCTTTTGAGGACTCTGGTACTTGAGCCGGCCGTTAATGGTAGTAAATGCACTATACATGTTTCATTTCATTGATATTTCACTGAAACAAATAAAACCTTGTCCCTCTTCTGTTTCATACAAAACTGTAAAAAACCGAACGATAAAGATTGATTTGCGCAAATTAATTACAACTCAGAGTCTAGGAATGTCTCTAATGGATATATCTCCGGCCTTGGCGCGTGTTTGGGTGGTAAAACAACTGTACTTTGCCCCGTGAGCTCTGCCCCCTTGGTCCTGGCTTCCTCTGAGGTCTGCCCCCTTTGGCCCTGGCTCCTCCATGCAGCCTTATAATTACTGGATCGCCAATGCGCAGTACTGCCGGGTGAGAGGTGCTCTACATGGGTCCTCGGGGTGTACATTAGAGCGAGAGCGAGAGGGAAGGACTGTGAGCAATGTCAGACGGCAAGGATGCATTATAAAAGTCTATTTTTTTTTTGGCACTCAAACAGCTGATGCGTATATCGCTGAGGGTTTATGAGGCCAGATCTTAAGGAAATGAAAGAAACTGATGTGTTCTTCACTTGTTGTTGTTAAGCGCCCTTTTTAGTAATCACTTTGGGACCATCCATTTAAGCTGCCAAAAACAGATTGTATCGTCTGGGAAAATATGGTAAAGTTTTTTTTAGAGTGAATAAATTTGACCACTCATCTAAATAGCTTCTTGAGTTGTGTCGCAGCTAATATACTTATCTCGACCACAAGAGGTTGAAGATCATGAAGAGATACAAATGGAGAGCTTCTCTAATTGTAAGATGGGGCTTAGCTGCAGTTGAGGTCTGTTTCCCTCAAAGAACATGGCTTAGTTTTGTCCTGTTCTGCTTGGACTTGCTAATATAGTTATAATCTATGACACCCGTGGATGATTCTGGTATAATTTGCACATTTTTAGATCACAGTTTTCATCTAAAACAACTTAATAAAAGAAACAAGTTTGCTGATGTGGTGGAAATTTAAGTGTATTCATGTTGTGAAGAAAAAACATTCTTATCGTTTGTCTTTAAATGCACTTGACCCGGTCAGTGTGTCCAACCCCAGATGAGACTTTAACCCGTGTGAAGATTCTGTCCCCCTCGTCCAGGAAAGTCTTTGTCGTCTTATTTGTCGTCAGGTGTAAAAGTTTGTTATCTCATGGGTGTGAAACATAAGTCACTGCTTTGTACACTGCCTGGCCAAAAAAAAGTCTCCACCTGGATTTAACTAAGCAAATAGGTTGGGGATTGCTGCAAGTGGTCAGATCTAGGTTCAGCCACAGTCTGTGCTCAAGAATGAGGTCAGCTGACACCTGAATATACTGAATGACCAGGTTATTCCATCAGTGGATTTTTTCTTCCCTGATGCACGGGCATATTCCAAGATGACAATGCCAGGATTCATCGGGCTCAAATTGTGAAAGAGTGGTTCAGGAGCATGAGACTCATTTTCACACATGGATTGTCCACCACAGAGTCCAGACCTTAACCCCATTGAGAATCTTTGGATGTGCTGGAGAAGCTTTGTGCAGCGTCAGACTCGACCATCATCAATGAAACATCTTGGTGAAAAATTAATGCGACATTGGATGGAAATAAATCTTGTGACGTTGCAGAAGCGAAATCGAAACAATGCCACAGCGAATGTGTCGTAATCAAAGCTAAAGGCGGAACAACTGAATATTAGAGAGTGTGACCTTTTTTTTTTGGCCAGGCAGTGTATGTAAACATTGTCATTCTGGTATAAATACTCAGAGCTCAGATGCTCGGGGTGGGACAAAGGACCAGAGGGTGAGATGCTCTAGGTGAGACTTGGGATGCCAGAAGGCTACCAGTCTGTGTCCAGGGCAGGTCTGGGGTCCAGTCCTGTATCTGCTGTAACAAAGAATAACCCTTTTTTGTATTTCAAAACACACCGGGCTTCTCAAATGGATTACTTTTCATCTGGAATTGTAACTTTTTCCACAATAGCTGACATCTGCGTTAGAAAACTGCTGGGCCCAATGGGAGCTGACGTCGGCCTAACATCATCGCAACAAAGCACCGCCAACAAAGCGATGTGTAGCTGGATTTTTTAAAAGTTTGCACAAAATGACTACGTGACGCCGCCAAATCCTACATGCATCACTGATTAGGAAAATAAAAACTGAAGAGCGTGTGAAAACGGGGGTCGATCTGCAACATAGCGTCTTAAAAATAAGCGATTAAAGAATTGCTCAAAAACATGCACGAATCACCCCAAAAATAAATTTAAGAAGGGTAATGAGAAGGAGAAACAAGTATAACATGATCAAAAGGTCTAAAAAGTTTTTGCATAATAGGTCCCTGCTTTAAAAAGGTGCACTGCGTAACCCCCTCCAGTACTGCACCTGCCCCCCGAAAATGAGCCTGCATTTACACCGTCCCTAAATTAGACTTGTCTAGGCCTTGCCCATCTTTCACTTAGCCACCTGAGAATTGTTTACATTGATTTAAACCTCCCTTCACGCTAATCAACTCCAATGTATTAGATATCGCCTAAGAGAGCGACCAATTAAGAGAAGCTTCTTTTTATTCCGGAGGGGAGTTGGCTGGGCAGTCCGCGATGCCACACCATTTCGAAACAAAACAAAGTAACAAATTGACTATTAAAAATGCTGGGTTCCTGGCAAAACGGCGCCCAATAAAAAAAAAAAAAAGAAAGAAAGAGAAGGGAGAACAACGTCGCAGCCAAAAATGGTTGTGGTTTTCCGCGCGGGGCTGATCGATGGGCTGTTGCTAATGCGCGCTATAGAACGAGGAGGCCGCATTGCATCGGGCGTGAGGAGGCTGCAGAGGTTGATAAGGGGGGCACGAGGACACGGGGCCGGGAGTTGAGGCGAATGGCAGAAACACGTAGCAAACTTTCCCCTCCTGAATGCCTCCCCGATCCCCCGGCTAATAAGCCTGTCTTGGCGCTGTTGCTAGGCTACACTGGTCTGTTTGTTCTTCTCTGGCAGGTGGCCTTTTCCTCCTTGCAGCGTGCGTTTTGTGTGTGTTGGTTTTTGTGTCCTGCGGAGAGAGGAGGTTGATGGGTGCACGGAGGTGAAGATGGGCGCGGCGACGGCTTGACACTCAGATCTATGAAAGACGCAGGACGGTTCTGTTTTTAGCTGTTTGATAAGGAGACGGTGAGGAATACAGTTGGACATGTAACATCAGCTTTTGAACGAGAGATGAGCGTGTCAGTAATCTATTTGTAATTTATAGACTTTTTTTTTTAAATCAGAAATGATGGGTTCATAAATGCACAGAAATGAAACTTTCGTTCTTTTTTTTTGTTTATTTGCACAGCACATTAGTACACAAAGTAATTCAAAGTGCTTTACAGAATAAGAAAAAAAAAAACCCCAAAAACCATAAAAATCACAATACAACAAACCAAAACATAAATAATCATCACAAAATAAAATTAAAAGAGAAAATAAGTGCAGAATAAAACCCTTTCAGTCACATGCAGCTAAACAGAACCATTTGAGCCTGGATTTAAAAACATCATCGAAGTAGAGGCCTGTCTCACATCTTTAAGATGATTCAGGTTCCAGGTTTTAACAGCATAAACTGAAACAATGATTCTCCATGTTGGTGTTCATGTCTCTGGTTTAGTCCTGGTTTAGTTCTGATTTAGTTCTGATTTAGTCCTGGTTTAGTCCTGGTTTTTAGTCCTGGTTTAGGCCACTTTAGACCTGATTTAGTCCTAGTTTAGTCAATTTTAGATCTGATTTAATCCATGTTTAGTCCTGGTTTATTTCTAGTTTAGTATTGGTTAAGTCCTGTTTTAGCCTTGGTTTAAGTCCTATTTTAGTCCTGGTTTATTCCTGGTTTATTCCTGGTTTAGCCTGGTCTAGGTCCTTGTTTTAGTCCCCGGTTTAGTCCCTGGTTTTAGTCCCTGTTCAGTCCTGTTTAGTCCTGGTTTTAGTCCCTGCTTTAGTCCTGGTTTAGTCCTGCTCTAGTCCTGGTTTAGTCCCTGGTTTAGTCCTCAGAGTGTGAGATGGTTCATGTGGCTCTAACATGTGGGAGAATGCTTCTTTGGTGCTGGCCATGGAAAGACTTGTTCACACACAAAAAAATATTGGATTGGAAAATGAGCAGTTTAAAAAAGGGAAAGAGTAAATCTCATATTGTCTGGCCCTCAGCAGATCACAGTGTATAAAAAGTGAATAAAATACATTAACTTTTAAAAAATCCATTTCGGATGGCACCAGCACATCTAAAAATGTTCAGAGCAGCACCACGGGCCTGAGACACATAATCCAAATACGGCACGATTTGCAGCTCCTTTATTTGCTACTGTTTAAGTGACTTGGTACAACAGTTAGACGTTAGGAGGCCACAAACAGAACTATTACATTTGCTTATAATTGCAGGCTCATTATCTGTGTAGGCAGCATTAACAACTGCTCTATCGCCAAATAAAAACAACTCCAGATTCACTCCCCAACTTGTTTGCAGTGACTTTATAGTTTGCAGCGAAATCATCTTTAGCGTAATGCGTCACTGTTGTGTTTTTTAAAGGAAATTGCATTCTCAAATTCCTTTATTTTCTCGACTTTAAACCCACACACAAGCTTTCGCCCCTGTGGATTGTGTGTCTGGTTATCGTTGCTGGGAAGGCAATGGCCCAGATGCCTAATATCTCTGAGAGAGTTCTATAGATTGTTTAAAGGTGGACGTGAGACGCGGCAAGTCGTTACGAAATCCCGATCAATGTGTTTGTTCATAATTAGGAAATCTGATTCCTCCTACCTCCTACCCCCCCTTTTACACCCCCACTGTATCCCTTGAGGCCTTGGAGAAAATGCTTTTAAATAGAAGGTAGCTCGAATAAGAATACAGCTATTTTGAATGTTAACCGGGAAAGGAGGGTGTAGCGTTTCAGTGACTCAATAGTTTACTTGCCAAATGTTGTTTTTTTGGAAGTTTTTTTGGATTATGCAGTGTGCTTTTTGGATCAACCACCGCCCACTTTTTGGCATTTTCAAAGATGGAGGATGTGTGCGATGAGTGAGCAGGCACCTGGCAACACACGGCCGCCTCTCTTCGCACTCCCAAATGACAAAGTAGTAGCGCTATTATTAGTCTTATTTACGGTACTCATTTTGCATCGTGATAGATTACCTCCTCGCCTTCATTGTCAATTGGATCTTTGCTCCTAATTAGCTCGTTTGCACGTCTCTGCAGTGACTTTGTGATTAATAAAACGCGCAGACGAATCAAAAACATATAACCAAAGTTGATTAATGGTAAAAATTATCATTTAATCAGAAGGGACTGAACTTTGAATTGTTCTCTTTACAACATGGGGTGCCCGAGCATGTCAAATGGAACTGCTTTATAAGTGTGAAAAATGGAGTTAGCTTAGCACATTAAACGCCATAGTTTATTGTCTTAACACCCAAGAGGACCATGTAATAGTTCAGTTGGGGTCAACTTATTCCATGCACATGATCACACGAGCGTGAGAACGGGGCCAAAAGAGATCTTCAAAACAAATCATAAATACTGACCTGTCAAAGGGCCATACTACGCTACTTTCTGATCCATGTTCTAATTTTCCTCGTCACAAACCGACCTGGAGTTTGTGTTTTTGTTTCATTCACACATGTTTTAACACACACAAGCCCTGCATATTTAGGCTGAGTTTTGCTTTCAACACTCTTCAAAACGCTCTGTTCCCCTTGTGATGTCATCATGTGGTTATACAGAAAGTGCCCCACCATGTTTTTCAACTCCACACACCTTCACGATAATCATCTGGATAATCTGACTCCTGGAATCTCTAATGACTAAAGATAAACAAATAGCTGTAAACTTGAAAATACCACTACATGACCATCACAGTGTGTGCAGGGCCGGCCCAGTCTATGCAGACTAAACAACTGCTTAGGGCCCTGAGGCCCACCAGGGGGCCCACAAGAGCCCCTACATTTATACTGAAAATATATAATACATCAAGTTTTATTGGACACGGGCTTGTGTTTTTACAGCAGCCTAAATATCCCTCTAAAACAATTAGGAAGGTTCAAGGACGCTTTATAATGTAAATGTAAGTCCACCGTCGCCAACTGGAACACATTAAAATCCACTAGAAACAAAGAAAAAACGTCCTAGAATTTAAAAAAAATCTTGACCTCCCCTTATATGTTTGTGTTCTGTTCTTGTGACTATTGTAGTTGTGTACATTCTGGATGTTTTCAGTCTGATGTTGGTCATATAAACACAATACAACTGGTCAAGGTGATAAGAGCAGAGTCTAATGTGTTAAATGTGAATCATCAATAGTTGAGCCCAGGAGACATCTGCTGTCAAGGGCCCCAGAGACAAATTCAGCTTAGGGCCCCCTTGAAAGGTAGACCGGCCCTGCAAGGTGGTAGAGTATTATCAGGTTTGAAATGTATACAGACCTACATAAAAGATAATTCAAACATGTGGGTGGAATGAAACAAAACACAACTCCAGGTCTGTTTTTGAGGAGGTAACAACATTATAACACACCTTAAAGCTCACAAGGGTCCATTTTGCTTAATATAGAACCTTTAAAAATGCATTTTCCACAACAGCTTTCTAATTAACCTGCATTTTCACATCTGGGTGAAAACTGGCACACTTCAGTATCCAAACACTACGCCAAATCTGTGCACCATTACACACCAGGAAGGCAGCTGATTGTCCTGTGGCAACATCGGAATGAGAAAAAACCCAAGGAGAATAAATAAAACAAATGTGACTTCCATATTTGGCAATTAATAGTTTTTACAACTGATGCAAAAATAAACCAGCAACCTCTTTTTTTTTGTGTTTTTTTCTTTTACTTTTTCTGCTCAAACAAATTATTTCCACCCCCTGTCCTGACCCAAGTACCCACTGGAAATAGGGGAACGCAGTGTGTTGTTACCACCAATTAAATCTCGGGAGCATGGAGCAGAGCCACCACAGGTTTAAATGTCCATTCCTTTTCCAATGGACTGAAACTTAGCATAAATAAAGCAGTTTCCTGAAATTGTCTTGACAGTCCTGAAATCGGCTTTGTAAACAGCTCCAGCACCCAGTCCCCAGCTCCACCGTGAGGGAGCTCCCACCTTTATGTTATGGAGACTTTCCAATGCCATTGCCCAGATTGTTTTCTTCTTCAAAGTACCTTGGCCCTCGAATGTATTTTGTATATGTGAGTTATTGCCCATTGACAGTCCACTGAAGCTTTCCTCTTAACTTATTCTCCCTTGCCCGAACTTGGCTGCCGTCACGGGCTGTTTTCTCTAGAGCGAAGTACCTCTAAAATCTGTCCATGTGACCCGTTCTTGGCTCAAACATAGTCCATGTAGAAACAAAAGATAAAACATATTTGAAATGAATGTAAGTACTGTGTAGATTGGTTGGAATAAAAAGATTGATGCAACCACTGGCGCTTTCTGCTCCAACCCAACATCGATATCAATGGAGAGGGTTATGTCACGAAGGGCATCTTGGGTAAATCTAATCTTACTGGATGAGAAGATAATCAGCTCAACCAACCGAGCAGCTCTATGGGAAAACATGCTTGTGCGGCCACTGAGCTGCGAGTTACAGATCATAAATAGATGTTGTTTTCATGTTCGTAAGTACTTGTAGTTGAAGTGCACCTAAGCAAATGTTCTGGGAGATGACGCGCCATCTTCTCGTCTGATGAAAATGTTATTGGCTTTGCCTGTGCAGTGGTGCGGATGATGCGCGTCCCCCCCCGCCTTTCTCGCTCCCTATAAAAGCGTCTCTCTGCTCTGCTTCTGCTCGTCCCACCTGACCTCCGACCCCTGAGTCCACGTGGCGGCAGACTTAAACCGTTGCGCTAGCCCGGTGTGTGAGATCGTTCGTGGCTGTAGCAAGAGTAAAGTCCCGTCTTGTTGCTTTTGTGTCAAGCAGCTGTGACGTGTAAGCTCTTTTGATATACAAACTATCGGCGAGTGGCTTATTTTAGTGGTTTTAAATTCATTTTGGCTGCTTTGTGGGCTGGGCAGAGCAAACGCAGCTAATTGTTTTAGCGTTCTGGCTGCTCCTCTGTGTGTCTGGGCAGTGGACGTCCCTTGTGTTTCGAGGTGCCAATTGAGGCATGTTCCGCCACAATCTAGGTATGTTTTTCCCAGACTGTATCTCTGTATGTCTTAGCATGTGGTGTGTATGTAATGTAATATGTATGCATGCTAATGGAGTCTATTCCAGCCAGCAGCCCTCTTGTCTGAACTGGTTTCCCTTTTTTTTTTTTTGCTACGGGTCAACCCACTCGTCCAGTAACAATGAACAAGAGGGTAATAAGAGTCTGCAGAGAAGCGGCAGCGGCGTCAAGCCTCCAGAGCGCAGTAGGATGCTGCTGCTGCTTGTGAGGAGACTATTACTGTAACGGGGCTGAACCAAAGGACAAATCTTTAGCATAAGTATGAACACGGTGTTAGCCATTCTGTGTCTTCGTACTGAACTTTTAACTTAAAACAAAAATAAATGAACTTGTGATGCCAAAATGATACTTTTTGTTGCTGTCCCTGTTCTACTCCACAAATCCGTGTGTCCTTGTGTGAAGAGAAAGATGTTTAGATCTGATTCCTTTGATTAAAAATCGGGATGACGCAAAATTTACACAGATTTAGCCGCTTATGGTTAGTCCTCACGTCATATCGCCAAATCTGGAATGTTGTGCAGTATGACATTATCTTGTTGTAGTTGTTAAACTTGGCTTTGCTGTAGTCACCTGCTTATGTCCATGGAGACTGTCAATTCATTCATTTTTGTAAAGCCCAAAAACACACAGCAGCAGCAGCAGTCGCCTCTTTGGGGCCTGAACACGGAGTTGATTTATTTTAACCAACAGGAAGTTAGAAAATCAACAAAGAAAGAGAAACAGACAGACAAAGTAATCAACAGAAGCAAGCAAATGGAGAACAGTCCTTAGACCCTCCTTCTCGGCAAGGAAAAACCTCAAAAAAACCCTGTGGAAAAAAAAGAGAAACCTTGAGAAGAAGCACAGTGAAGGAGAGATCCACTCCCAGGACGATCAGCTGCAGATGTGTCCAGAACTAATGTGGCGTCTATCTGCAAATAGAGTTCAAGTCTACAGGCCCAGAGCCCACTCCTATACGGTTTTTACTCCCATCGTTGTAATTTTTCAAGCAAAATAACTCCATGGAAGAAGAAGTTTCGGATGCTCCACCTAACAGCTTACATAGCGAATGACTTCTGGCGTGAGCATAATCATAAAAGGTGAATTGTGAATTACACGGCCAAAAAAAAGTCACCACCTGGATTTACTAAGCAAATAGGTCCACAAGCCTCCTCCATCGTCGGTCGGGTCTAGGTTCAGCAACAGTCTGTGCTCAAGAATGGGGTCAGCTGACTACCTGAATATACTGAATGACCAGGTTTTCCATCAGTGGGATTTTGTCTTCCCCTGATGCCCGGGCATATTCCAGATGACAATGCCAGGATTCCATGGGCCTCAAATTGCGAAAGAGTGGTTCAGGAGCATGAGATGATTGATTTCCTCACATGGATTGGCCCCCGGACCTTAACCCCATTGAGAATACTTGGGTGGTGACTTTCAGGGTAGTTTGGCATATTACCCACATAGACCTGGACGACCTACACAAGTCGTGTATAGACTGACTTCGTGTAACAAAGAACCACATCATGCAGAACATAATGGAGCCGTGTTGTCTTCTCAGATGCTTGCTGTCAGCGCACGTTCCCATGTTCACCCTATGTGACTGTTTTGAGCTTTTATTTTTTTCTCCTGTCACCCCTGATGGATGCCTCTCATAAGACAGCCTCAATCAGGGATCATTCCTCATCCATTCCATCCGCCCACTCCTCTCCTGCCTCCTCCTCTGCATTCTGTCTCTGCTCTTAGTCCAATGCACCACTTTTCCCTGATACTTGGTCGGGTTGGCTGGAGCCGCGCTGGTGTCACAGTGAATTTCACGCTGCCACATGTTGTGTCCCTCTTCTGTCCTAATTGAGAGGGAGGCTGACCTGTCATTAATATAAAATCCTGTGATCAGACTGAGTTTATGCTCCAGATGCATATTCACATCGTTTTAGTCTTTGTGGACTTAACTACTCTGAAGTCTTCAACCAAAAGATCAAACTATTTTTTATCTACTTTTAAACTTAATCTCATTTTGATCTGTAATGAGTGAACGTAGCCTCTTAACTGGATAGATTAATATGCCCTCTTAGAAATGAAGGCCCAAAATTGACTTTTATTTATAACGTTTCCCTCCTCATAGCGTAGATAATGATGTACAAATGGTATAATTTAATAATAGCTTCCAGGAAGGAAAAAAGCATAATATGTCTTCATTAAAAACTTATTTTTTAAAATCCACAAACTCCACAAAGCTTGAGGTACAATATTTTGATATAAGATTTTTCAAAATAATTTGGATTTCTCAAAAAATGTCAGATAAACCTCACAGTTTTAAAAATGTTCCTTCTATGAGTATTTAACTGCTAACACAACATTCTTAGATAACCATCCAGGAATAGGAACGTAAATCTAGTGTTCCACATCCAGGATTGAAAACCGTTAGATAAACATGTTAGCTTTATTGTTTTGAAAGTGCTACATGCACCAAAACAGTGTATTTGCATGTTTTTATATTTGTCACCTTTTCTTTTTTTGTCACTCAGAGTCTCCCCTCCCTTTTGCTCTCTATGCTAAATCCCTCCCACCTCAGAGCACTATCACAACACATCAGTGTGCGTCCTGCTAATGAAACTACTGCACATCACACCAGGTTTGTCAAGTTGCTGTGTACACAGTTTGTATCATGTTTTTGTATATTTATGGAGAATTGTGTAGTGGGAGCGTGGGTGACGTAGGCATTGTGGTTTCATACATATACCATAAGAAAGAGTTCAATATGGCCCAGGAAGAGACCGGAAAATGTCTGAAACATGCATGAATGTCATGTAAACCTCCTCCTCAGGCATGTTTTTTGACGAGGGAACACATTCTACACATGGTAAAAGCTCAAAAATATCTGTTTTGCATAATACCCTGTCTTGAAGGCAACGCAGATTCCCATAATGTGATTTGTACTTTGAATGCATAACAAAAATTGATATCTGAAAAAATTTGATATCTGAACTGGTATGTATAATGCTAGAAAATTATTGCCATTTTGGCAGTTTTGAAAATTGCATTTTTCGTCATTGCGAATATAGCAATAATTTCGGGATGTACTGCCCCAGCCACACCACCCATCATCTCTCTTAATGATTAGCCATAATTAGTGTTGATTGCTCCTGTCCATCTTGGCCACTTGCCTCTCCGTTTATATACGGAGTCTATGGGACCATATATCAGCTCCTGTTGAGGCCTCATTACATCCACACTTGGAGGAGTTGTTTCAAAGAAGAGACCCAACTCATCATTTTGTATGTGTGATTCATATTTGTTCCATTAGACCCTGGCAGACAGATGGCGATGAACAAGCACATTCCACATTTATTGCCAAGGTACCAATCCCTATTACACTAAATACTCGGGCATCAAGTGTAATTGAACTATCACGTAAGAAAAGTGATCGCATATGTCCTCATCAATTATAACATGCTAATAATACACCAGGCTCAGACGACATGGCTCAGAGAATATTAGTTCAGGTGCTTCAGTATAAACAGGTAACAAGACCAGCCGTTTCATTCTTCAGATGTATTGTTAGTTTTTATCGTGCTGAGATCCTCCAAACCATATTCCTGATTGAAAAAAAACACATTCAATCCACTGCCCAATGGGTTTCAATTTGTCAACATTTTGCTATTAAGATCATTTTAAATGTATTTAGTGTTTGAAGGCAATGTCATTTTAAGTCATTTACAGTAGAGATGCAGCGGGTTTCAATACTCGATGTCAAATGATTCCGAAATAAAAGCTGGAATGTTCAGTGGCTGATACATAAGTAAGGTATGTACGTTTACAAACTAAACTACTACTATTTTTTTTGTCCCCCATAAACAGCCACGTGACTGATGTAAACCTACACGCTGCAGATACTGTCCCCACCAACCCAAATGATCTAGTCTTAACGCACTTTAGGTAACTATGGAACACTTTTGATTGTTGAAGTTCACACATTTTTTTGACAGGTTCTCTTTGATAGCCTTTAATTAAGTAATAGATCCACTCCTCCTGTTATGCTGGAGCAGATACCTGATGTAGTCATTTTCTGGGGATCACAGCCGATACCCGATACCAGTATGAGCATTTCCCGTTTAAGCTTCGCAGTGGATGGGTTTCTTTGTCTTGTCCTCTTCTTATCTGTATAAAGATGTTTATCCTCAACAATGGGAAATCTACCTTTTGTAAATTCAAACAGGAATTCCCCTCGGCCTCAGTCTTCTTTTCTGTCCTTTATATCAATAATATCTGTCTCGAATTAATTTTCCAAATGTTATGACAACTTGTTTCACGTGTCTGGGTCATGAACCTACCACTGAAAACTCGACACACACTTGGCTACCGTGGCCTAAAGGAGATCTGCTTAACTCTTAATACTATAAAAAACTAGGTATATTTTGTTTTTTCTATTATTCCCCTTCATGTTTTCAAATAAATGGGAATTCACTGATTCAGGTCCCAGAGAGAGAAAACTTAGGGATAATTTTAGAACTCACAGTTGAATTTCAAAAAAGTTAAGTTCAAAGAGTGTGTAAAAACCCATCAGAGCAAACATTAATTGTCTCAAGATAATGAGAAAATGGCTGAGTCCCCTGAGTGGTGCATACATCTCTCCCATCTGTCCTACGGAGCCACTGTCTGGTCCACACACTGGTCCAGACCAACGCTCAAGGCAATCAGAAGCTTTTTCACACCTGGACGCGAAAAGTGTTCAACCAAAAACCTGAATTTGATTCCGCCACCGTTGCATTTTATCAAAGCACAACTTTTTATCGTTGTGCAAATGTTATTCATCTTTTCAGCATTCTTAAACTGTTTTTTTAAATGTGTAAAATGGTTTTTGCACAAAAGCCTTTGAACAGCTGTATTAGCAAAATGCAGAACTGCGTGCAGGTCCACCCGAGCAGCCTCATGTGGAGACTGTAATGTGCCTTTTTATACAACATCCGTTCGCCCAACAGCCCCCTCTGTGAGAAGTGTGGGGGCTACTCTAGGTGGGGGGTGGGCTACTCCATGGGAATATACTCCCTGTCTATTTAAAAGCAGTGACACAATTTGGCATCTCTCAAAAGTATGAAATGTTGAGCACACTGAGTTGTCTTTGTACTCACGTATTTCGTTGTAATTTTCTTTCCTTTTGTTCTGCGTCGTTATTAAAAGCCCTTCTAGGTACAAGTGCTTGTGAATTACTCCGGCTCTAAGCTCTATGGATGCTCCTGTTCTCCAGTCAGTGTCTTTTTATATCTGTCCCCATATTCAAATAAACCCCCCGGAAAAATAAAGAAACTGAGAGTGGAGAGGTTCACCTTGGGCAGTGACAGCACTTTTGCCGCAGGGACCCACTTCTCTGTGCGAGCTTCCAAGTAGCTAATAGTGGCTCAAAGGACATACAAAACGTGCCCACTCCTCTCACCTGTCCCCCTCTTTAACGAGCCTCAGTAGTTGTTCGGAAAATGAGTAAAGATTTGACTGGACTAAAAAAACTTTTATTAATATTTGACAATGCCCTTTAAACTTACATGGCGCAGTTTGAGCTAGAGAAAAAACGAAAACTCAAAGATATAAATGAGAAGGGAGAGATGGGAGTTTTAGTCCTTAGAATGGTTTTCCGCTGACATTCAAAAGTCCCCAAAAGTTCTCAAACTCCCGAAGTGTTGCATTTGAACAAGATGAATGGGAAATCTGTGTCTAAAATATAGCAGGATTACACATTATGCGGGAGAGAAGCCTGACAGTTACCTCCTCTCGGTCTTGATGCGTTGAAATATTAAAATGAGTAAACATACCACCTGCGGTGTACGGGGAACATGGAGGCCTCCACATATGTGTTGTGTGCGGAAATACCTCGGCTAAACTAACACCCGAAACTCAGAATAAAAACTGGTAATAAGGTTGAACTTTCAAAACTTGCACTGGCAACATGTTTTGAATGAAAAGTTATCCTCATAGTTGGGGATGGCTTTTTTAGAATCTATAAGAATCACATAATAGAGCAGGCTTCAGATTTTATAACTTAACTATGCAAACTACAAGGGATAAATATTACACTTATTATGGTATTTGGTAAGTGCTAGACTACATAGTTCTGGGGCAATGACAGCCCTACCAGTTTACACATTAATTTATGAGATTAGATAAGCAGGAGACTTCAGCATAATTACGTGAATCAGATTTCTGTACGTCCTTTAAAGATGAAAAGCTGTCTTTGGTTTGGGTTTGAACAAAAAGTAGTATTTTTAATGAATGTTTTTATGGGCACTTTCACACCTGCATCAAACCCTTTAGTTCAGTCCAATCCAATTTAAAGTGAAGGGTTGGCCAGACAATAGCGTCCGAAAAATGAGCCCACGGAAATAGCAGAATGTTTTTGAGGTGCCATTTTCACTGAGTGACAAAGTACTAATCCAAAAAGTGTAGGACTCTCTTTCCTCTGTAGTTTATTTGTTAGTTTTCGTGCACTGACAGCTTTTCGAAACACAGGGAAAAACACCAGACCTTTTCTTATTCATGTAAAGAACATTGCATCTTAGCATAACTCTGCTTTGTTGACTTGACCTATTTTCCGGTGGAGAGATGTTTTTAAGTCGGTAATTTCGACCGAAGTGTGCCAATCCAATCACTTTTCTGAGACATCAACCTCCTAACATCAACCTGAATTCTAAAAGATGGTGCAATGGCGGCTTATAAAGGTAGTGATTTGGTATGCAAGATAGCACTGACGAGATTTTTTTGGGAAATTAAAACAACCATAAAACCAATACCTGATAACGTTCTGCACTAAACCTCCCAACATCCAGTCCTGTCAAACGGTGACAGAGCTTGGGCTGGAATGTCCAAAAACAACTGTTACCCATGGAAATACGCCATGTTTTTTGGCAGCAGTGAAAACCATAGACATATGCTAATTCTGTCATCCACTTAGCAACTCAGCTAGTCCGGGTAAGACTTTGGAAGCCAATCAATGTATTTTTTCCTGTAGCCGTTAGCATTAGCGCACAAAAATGGAAAATTGGGTGAGTAATCGCAAGGGTGTCCCCGACTGCTACTAACCAAGTGAACACTTTAGGTGAGGGGAACAACTTGTTTAACAGTGATTGTTGAGTGGTGTAAACCTTTTGGTGTTTTTATTTTAGAGAAACATTGGCAATCTGAGCTAACCGCTAACCCACTTTCAGCTGAGTTTGCTGAAAACACCCTAATCTTTGTACTATTGATGAGAAGACCAGATAAATGACATAAAAATCATGGACTAAACATTTAATACTTTAATATAGGTGATTGGCTTCATTCATTTGTAGGTGTTTGGAGGGTTCGAATGACGTATTTTTGGGGAGCAACAGCTAACCAAGTGATTGAGGTTGTGATGAGTTTCATGTCTAGGTGGCAAAATGGCCATAATAATAACTAAAGACTCTATGGAACAAGCACAATAACCATCTCCTTGGAAACTCGAAGATTTCCACCGACAACTGTACAAACTCTGTGCAAATCAAGCCTTGCCTCTTTTACTGAACTTTAAAACCCTTAAGACACTTTCCAAGAAGAATTCGTGATGGCAACGTACTGCATACCTCTTTTTGTTACTCCATGTTGCTTCCTGAAAGATGAGGGAAACAAATCCCTTGAAAAAAAAAAAAAAGATAGTTTAAAATCTGTCTCTCTCTCTTTGATGCATTTTTATCTGCAGTCACAACTTTGTGTGCACACTCTGTGTTTGGTTTGTCATTCAATCCTTGGAGTCAGGGCTTGATAATGGGGACTTGAGCACAAATGGTTGAGGACAGAGTGTCTCGGCCTGCTGTGTGGTCAGACACTGTGGAGAGGTGAGAGGTGACGGCTGCACCATTGTACGCCTGAACCCTGATGCTTACATGGCCTTTGCTGGACCTCGCAGGAGAGCCAGAATGGAGCAGGGACAAAGCCAGTTTTCAAGCCTCCTTTATTTCACATCTCTCGATATGGCAGATTTCCATGGTAACTTGCCATGGCCATTTGTTGATAGTCCATGCCAAGCTCTACAAACCATACACACTTTCTTTGTACATGGAAAATCAAACTACTTGCCCTAATCGAATTGGTGGCCAACGTGATTTCTACAACTTCATCATGATTGGGGAAGCAACGATTCATAATTCATAGCATACTCCGATCATGCAAGAAGATGTATTCAAATCCAAAATCATTCATTGTGTCTTCTTTTTAAAGACAATACAGTAGGTGATATACCCTGCCAGGCCAAAAAAAAAGTCGCCACCTGGATTTAACTAAGCAAAGATGTCCCGAGCCTCCTCCAGGTGGTCAAGTCTAGGTGTCAGCAACAGGCCTGTGCTCAAATGAATGAGGTCAGCTGACATCTGAATCTCGAATGACCAGTGCTTATCCATCATGGATTTGTCTTCCCTGATGCATATTCCCAAGATGACAATGCCCCGGATTCATGGGGCTCAGATTGTGAAAGAGTGGTTTAAGTAGCATGAGACATGCTGTCTCGTTGCAACACATGGATTGTCCCACACAGAGTCCAGAACCTTAACCCCATGGAAGAATCTTTGGATGTGCTGAGAAGCTATTGTGCAGCGTCAGACTCGCCCATCCTCGCTGCAAGATCTTGTGAAACATTAATACAAAGCTAATCAGCTAAAGGTGCTCCACCAAATATTAGAGGGTGT
>JAIEZT010000040.1:342825-420170 GCA_019594935.1 Periophthalmus modestus | reverse complement strand
GCTGCTGCTTCTTGCTCTTCTGCTTCTTCTTCTGCTACTTCTGCTTTTTCTTCTGCTGCATCTTCTGCTTCCTTTTCATCTGCT
Source organism: Periophthalmus modestus (assembly GCA_019594935.1). NCBI lineage: Eukaryota > Metazoa > Chordata > Actinopteri > Gobiiformes > Gobiidae > Periophthalmus > Periophthalmus modestus. Next base: position 420,086 of record JAIEZT010000040.1, on the reverse strand, counting down.
CCTTCTTCTGCTTCCTCTTCTTCTCCTGCTGCTGCTTCTTCTTCCTCTGCTTCTTCTTCGTCTTCTCTGCTGCTGCTTCTTCTTCTTCTTCTGCTATTTCTTCTGCTGCTGCTTCTTCTTCAACTTCTACTGCTTCTTCTGCTGCTTTTTCTTCTTCTGCCTCTTCTTCTGCTGCTCCTTCTTCATCTTCTTTTCCTGCTGCTGCTGCTTCTTCTTCTTCCTCTGCTTCTTTGTCTTCTTCTTCTGCTGCTGCTTCTCTTCTTCTTCTTCTTCTGCTACTTCTGCTGCTTCTTTTGCTTCTTCTGCTTCTTCTTTTGCTGTTGCTTCTTTCTTCTTCTGCTGCTGCTTCTTGCTCTTCTGCTTCTTCTTCTGGTACTTCTGCTTTTTCTTCTGCTTCTCTCCCTCCTCTTCCTCTTCCTCTTCTTCTTCTTCTTATGTTTCTTCGTATGTTCCTGGTCCTTTCCTCAGGGCTGTGATCAGCAGATGTTGGTCGACATGTTGCTGAGGCTCAAGTCTATTATTTATTTACCCGGCGACTTCGTGGTCAAAAAAGTGAGTGAAACGACAGTAAAGCTCCACAAAGTCTTTAATCATTTTGAGTTCAAATCTCAGAATCCTGTGTTTCCAGGGCGACATCGGTAAAGAGATGTACATCATAAAGAGCGGCGCGGTGCAGGTGGTGGGAGGACCCGACAACAGCATCGTGTTTGTGACTCTGAAGGCCGGATGTGTGTTTGGAGAGATCAGGTCAGAAAATAATTAATGCTTAAGGTTTAAAAGTCTTATATCACATATTTTCATGTTAACAGCTCGTTTTACCTTTAGTTCAGTCGAGAGAAGTGGCTTTTCACTTCACTTCCTGTTTGTCTGTCACTTCCTGAGTCACAACGTCTTACAAACTCACCTCCGTAAACCTGATTTTTGTAACTTTGCGCCTCTCCACAGTCTGCTGCAGTCGTCCAAAGACGGAGGAAACCGGCGAACCGCTAATGTGAAAGCGTACGGCTTCGCTAACCTCTTTGTGCTGGAGAAGAAGGATCTGTTTGACATTCTGGTCCATTATCCAGAGTCACAGAAGGTCCTGGCCCGGAAGGGAAGGTGAGCGACTCGGAGACGGAGACGTGTTTTTATGGAAAAGTTCTTCTACGACTTTTGCTTCGACCACACTGACCTGGGCTAAAACTTGTACAATCTCCAAAATACTCGTCAGTGTAGATGCTCGCTGCTTCTGACTGTTTCCCCAACAACTAAACTTTAAAGCTTCGATTTTACACAAAACTGACACTTTTAAGCCATGTATTAGACCGGAGTGCTGTTTTTGTGTCCCTGAGCAAGACACTTCTCACTGATAAGCTGGATATTATGTGCTCTAGTAGAAGCGACACCATAGCCACGTAATAAGTGGAGGCATAAACATATTTATCAGGCTTATGTTCAATTACAGGTTTTATTAGTGCGTTCTGGTGAGAGCGTCGCCTCTCCACAGATCTGACCTGTAACTTGGCCCTTTTGTCGTTCCCTGCTTGTCTCATCCTATTCAAATTTAATTAAAATAAAGACTACACACTTATTTTTAAATGGAATACTTCAGTTTGTGGTGTTGCTTTAATGTTTATTATGCTTCAAAATTAGCATTAGCATTAGCGTTAGCATTAGCGTTAGCATCGAGACACAAACACGTCTCTTACTAAACACTAATCCACTGCCTCATCTTTAAATATTTATTCATTTTAGTGTGACGCGGGGAAAACCTCAGAGAGATAAACCTGGACAGGAAGTAGTGACGCTAACAGTGAGGCAGAGGGCGCTGTTGTGCAATGAGCTTATCGCATCTCTATAAAGACGAGCGGGAGGCGGATCCTGACGACACAGAGCGTTATAACGTCACAGATAAGTTGAGCAGCTCACACGTTTCTGTTTCATCTGTAACAGAAAACTGATGAAGGCGAAGGGTCCGGCGGCAGCGAAGGCCGAGGAGGAGAAGAAGAAGGGGCTGGCGCTGTTTGGCCCGAAGCCGCCGACTCCCAAACTGCTGCGCGCCGTCGGAGGAACCATCAACAGAAAGATCATAGACAAACTGAAGGTACCGGACCCTCCTCTGATTTTACAGCGTCCTGGAAGTCGCTCGAGCTCACGCCACGATTTTTTATTTCTATTTCCAGGCGAACGCATGAAGAGCCGTTTAAAACTCGTCACGTGCTCATTTTTGGATGATTTTGGAGCTAAACGTCAGGATTTGTCTGAATTCAAGCCGTGTTACAATAATCAAACCCAAACTTTATCCAGCACAACCACAGACTGTTTATATATGGACGTAGCTAACCTGCTAGCTGCTAAGTGGTTCCAATTCACTTTCTATTGAAAAACTGTGTCCCCTCTGCTGCTGTCAGACTCGTTTTAGTTTTCTCTTCCAGACTAAACACGGCGCTAAACTCCAGTCACAATAGAGACGTAGTATTTTATAAATTTATCGTTGACTCCTTCATCATGACGTGGAGTGAAAACTGTTGCCAAAAACACAGAAAAAATAAAAAATATTCAGTTTGAGCATGATAAAGTATTATTTCTATCCTCCAGCTTATTTTTACATCACATTTTTATGTTACAATCATCACGCTTTTCAACCAAAATTATTTAACAATTGCATGAAATAAATAATAAACATTGATTTACAAAAATAAGTTTCCACATTATGAATTAAAGTAACTTACGACATTGATTCGTCCGACTTTAACACTGGATACAACTGGATTTTTTCGCTGCAGATCATGTGTTTCTACTGGACTAACGAACAGGAAGTGATGCGCCTGATTTTGTACAAACTTTATCGACAAATCAAAACGACACAACATTGAACAGACCCAACAATGAATATTAAACAAGACGCTCGTCATTTTTTAGTTGTTTTGAGGTTATTTTTTGTTTTGTTTTGTCGTTTATTGTATTATTTTTTTTTTTTTTTTTTTTGGGGGGGGGGGGGGGGGGTGTTTGTTTTAAGTTATTATTTATTATTTATTTATTTTATTTTAAAGTTATTTTGAGTTGATTTATTTTATTTTTTGTTATCTTAAGTTTATTTTATTTACTTTTTTTTGTTATTTTGAGTGGGGTTTTTTTGTTGTTTCTTTTTTTTTGTTTTTTTTTTTTTTTGGGCTATTTTTTGTGTTTTTAAAAACAGCGCCCCCTCTGTCTGTCACCTGCTGCTGTCAGACTCATGTTGGTCTTAAATGTTCGTATTAACCCTCAACATGATCCTGGGGTTTTATTTCACGTCTGTGTCTGTAAATCAACATCTGAACATTAATAACAGACACATCAGGTCCTTCTGTCCCCGACGTCGCTCCTGTTAGCGTTAGCAACAGGTTTGATTGACAGCGTTGCTAAGGGGGGCGTTACCTTCAACAGCTTCTCTCCTGATTGGCTCTTTGGTTCCTATAGATTGTGGCCGATTCCTTATGTTTTGGACTTTGTTATTAATCTTTTTGCACAGATAATCCAGACTGAAATGACACTGCTCTGCTCTATTCTGTAAAAGTTCTTGTTTGTTTGTTTAATCTGATCATAAAATAAAACGAGGAAATGACCCTGTACAACCAAAACTGACTTTTATTTTTTTATTTTCATGTTTTTCAATATTAAAATACCACTAATCAAAATGGAAACTCAGTCAGAAATATAAAAACAGATCACTGACCCACTGATTCTTTCAAACTTAAAATATCCTTTTCTTGACCGTAGACTCTTGAACTACAGCGCCCTCTGGTGTCTGTAGTGGTGGAGAGTAAAGGGGGTGTGGCCTACTTAGAATTAATGAGTCTAAAGAATTAATTGGCTCAGTGTTTGGAGTGAGGCGAGGACAGGAGCCGTCCCGGGACAGGCAGGAGGCTCTGGTGTTATTTCTGTGACTCATAGAGACGATGTTCAGCTGGTTCAAGCAGCGGCTGCAGCCCACGGAGACCCCGCCGCCGCAAGCCCCGCCTCCGCCCGCCAAGGTAAGACCCACCCTCTTTTTTTCAAGGGTAAAAAAAAAAATATTCAAGAGTAAAAAAGTACTCAAGAGTAAAAAAAATATTCAAGAGTAAAAAAAAATATTCAAGAGTAAAAGGAATATTCAAGTAAGAGTAAAAAAAATATTCAAGAGTAAAAAAAATGTTCAAGAGTAAAAAAATATTCAAGTAAGAGTAAAAAAAATATTCAAAAGTAAAAGACATTCAAGTAAGAGTAAAAAAAAAAACTCAAGAGTAAAAAAATACTCAAGAGTAAAAAAATACTCAAGAGTAAAAAAAATACTCAAGAGTAAAAAAATATTCAAGAGTAAAAAAAAATATTCAAGAGTAAAAGGAATATTCAAGTAAGAGTAAAACAAATATTCAAGAGTAAAAAAAAATACTCAAGAGTAAAAAAAATACTCAAGAGTAAAAAAAATACTCAAGAGTAAAAAAAATATTCAAGAGTAAAAAAATACTCAAGAGTAAAAAAAATATTCAAGAGTAAAAAAAAATATTCAAGAGTAAAAAAAAATATTCAAGAGTAAAAGGAATATTCAAGTAAGAGTAAAACAAATATTCAAGAGTAAAAAAAAATGTTCAAGAGTAAAAAAATATTCAAGTAAGAGTAAAACAAATATTCAAAAGTAAAAGACATTCAAGTAAGAGTAAAAAAAATACTCAAGAGTAAAAAAAATACTCAAGAGTAAAAAAAAATATTCAAGAGTAAAAAAAATGTTCAAGAGTAAAAAAAAACATTCAAGTAAGAGTAAAAAAAAATACTCAGGAGTAAAAATAAAATACTCAAGAGTAAAAAACATTCAAGAGTAAAAAAAAATTACTTAAGAGTAAAAAAAATATTCAAGAGTAAAAGGAATATTCAAGTAAGAGTAAAAAAAAATACTCAAGAGTAAAAAATACTCAAGAGTAAAAAAATATTCAAGTAAGAGCCCCTGTTATCCTAAAGGGTTAAATGTCCTAATGTTCCTGCATTTTAAAGTCTTATAAAAACGTATTTGCTTCATTGAAGAACGTGACATTTGGCAGTGACTCTTCACATCTTCCCCGTCAGAAAAGTCCGGCGGCCATGTTTGTATTTTGTGTTGCCATGGCAATGCCTGGAAAAAAAAACATGTTGTTCTGTTTTAATGTGTTAGTGCTTCCAGTGTGTCACTTTGTTTAGTGACATGTTCAACCCAAACCCACAATAAAACTGAAATAAAATAAAGTTTATTTTTTACACTAATGATGTTTATGTTGAAAGTTTATTTTGAGCGAGATTCAAACCACCAACCTTCAGATGTGTGACAAACTATAAACGTGTTTGTAACAGGAAGAAAAGCCTCCGGAGAAAAAGGAGGAGCCCCCGAAAAAAGATGAAGAGAAAAAAGAAGAAAAGAAAGAGGCAGAAGCAAAGAAGGAGGAGCCCAAACCAGGTGAGAGCGAACACTGCACCTGGCAACACAAAAACGTAACGACACACTGCACCTGGCAACACAAACAACGTAAACGTGCAAACACAAACACACACTGCACCTGGCAACACAAACGTAACGACACACTGCACCTGGCAACACACAACACAACGTAACGACACACTGCACCTGGCAACACAAACGTAACGCACACTGCACCTGGCAACACAAACGTAACTACACACTGCACCTGGCAACACAAACGTAACACAAACACACTGCACCTGGCAACACAAACGTAACGACACACTACACACTGCACCTGGCAACACAAACGTAACGACACACTGCACCTGGCAACACAAACGTAACGACACACACTGCACCTGGCAACACAAACGTAACGACACACACACTGCACCTGGCAACACAAATGTAACGACACACACTGCACCTGGCAACACAAACGTAACGACACACTGCACCTGGCAACACAAACGTAACGACACACACTGCACCTGGCAACAAAAGTACAAATGTAACGACACACTGCACCTGGCAACACAAAAAACGAACGACACACTGCACCTGGCAACACAAACGTAACACACTGCACCTGGCACACTGCACCTGGCAAACACAAACGTAACGACACACTGCACTGGCAACACAAACGTAACGACACACCTGCACCTGGCAACACAAACGTACCACGGCAACACAAACGTAACGACACACTGCACCTGGCAACACAAACGTAACGACACACTGCACCTGGCAACACAAACGTAACGACACACTGCACCTGGCAACACAAACGTAACGACACACTGCACCTGGCAACACAAACGTAACGACACACTGCACCTGGCAACACAAACGTAACGACACACTGCACCTGGCAACACAAACGTAATGACACACTGCACCCTGGCAACACAAACGTAACGACACACTGCACCTGGCAACACAAACGTAACGACACACTGCACCTGGCAACAAAAAACGTAACTACACACTGCACCTGGCAACACAAACGGCAACTGCACCTGGCACAAAACGTAACGACACACTGCACCTGGCAACACAAAACGTAAACACACACTGCACCTGGCAACACAAACGTAATGACACACTGCACCTGGCAACACAAACGTAACGACACACTGCACCTGGCAACACAAACGTAACTACACACTGCACCTGGCAACACAAACGTAACGACACACTGCACCTGGCAACACAAACGTAACGACACACTGCACCTGGCAACACAAACGTAACGACACACTGCACCTGGCAACACAAACGTAACTACACACTGCACACTGGCAAACACAAACGTAACGACACACTGCACCTGGCAACACAAAACGTAACGACACACTGCACCTGGCAACACAAAAAGTAACTACACACTGCACCTGGCAACACAAACGTAACGACACACTGCATCTGGCAACACAAACGTAACGACACACTGCACCTGGCAACACAGATGTAACCAAATAGGAAGTGAGTGGGGCGTTACCCTCAACAGCCTCGCTCCTGATTGGCTGTCTGGTTGCTAGGATACTTGTATTAATTTTTAAGGTTCAAAGACGCCGCATAGTGAACAAAAATGAAACGAAATAAAAATAAATGAATAAATACAGACACAGACAAGCAGCACAAACAGATTCTACCAAATAACTTTGTGATGAAATTCATGAATTGTAAATTATTCTAAAGAAAAAAAAAAGTAATGATCTGTTGAGCAAAGGCCTAAAGATAAGATGATGTCCTTCTGATTCAACCTGTTTTATTCAATGTTTTTTATTCTGTCTTTAGCTCCTGCCCCTGCTGCACCTGCCCCGGCTGCACCCTGCCCCGGCTGCACCTGCCCCGGCTGCACCTGCCCCGGCTGCACCTGCCCCTGGAGCTCCTGCCCCTGGAGCTCCTGCCCCCGGAGCTCCCGCCCCCGGAGCTCCTGCTGCTGCAAACCCAGAGGAGGGAGACGGGTGAGACACTTCTACACTCGCCTCATTCAGACACATGTGATTTTACTCATGTCTCCAACAATCTGCAGATAAAAAACTCAAACCTGCTCCGTGTTGGAGTCAGATTCTACTTAACGCTGTGATGTTCAGGAACAGTAATAATGTAAAACTGAGCGAGGTCAAACCCAAGGTGATTATATTTAAAGTCTTTTATCACACAAGGCTGGACACGGTTTAATGGTTTTATACAATGACCAAATCAAATCAAGTATTTTATCTTTTAAATCGATCTTTAAATGGTCAAAAATCTGCAAAAAAAAAACATCAATCCGTCTCATGTTCAATAAAAGAGAAGATCAAGGTTTTTTTCTTTTACAAAAATTCAGTTTGAAATGTTGATATTGTGACATCACTGGTTGAACCTATGCACTGCAGACCACATGACCACACCCATGACCACATGACCATGACCATGACCACACCCATGACCACGCCCATGACCACGTCCACGACCATGACCAGGACCACGACCACGCCCATGACCACACTCACAACCACGCCCATGACCATGACCACGATCATGCCCACGCCCCTGATCATGACCACGCCCATGACTACGCCCACGACCATGACCACGACCATGACCACGCCCATGACCATGAACATGACCACGCCCATGACCACGCTCACAACCACGCCCCCTTTGTCTACCTTCACTGTGTGCTGTGTGCAAGCCCCGGGGTCTAAACATGGCCGTCTTTTGAAGTCACTGGCCCGTGCTCAATGGCGGATGTTGCGAGTTTAACCTTTAGTGGTAAAGGTACATCTAGTGAACAACCCCCCCCCAAGACTCTGAGCGACGAGAGCGACGAGAGAGACGAGAGCGCGAGAGAGCGAGAGAGCAAGAGAGTGACGAGAGCGACGAGAGCGACGAGAGCGAACAGAGCGACCACGAAGGAGAAGGAATAATAAATAAATGCTAAACGCTATTTTTTGTGGTTCCAGGAGTTTCTGATCCATGTTCTAAACCTGCGGCTCGTTCATGACAGTCGGGCTCGTTCACGTCGCTCACAGGCTCGTTCACGTCATACCATGTGACCACTCGAACCAATCAGAGCCTGAGCTTAGCCAGAGCGGACGGAGGGCGTAGAAGAAACGATTAAAAAGAGTTTTTTTAAGACAACAGACGGATTTTGAGCCGAGAAAAAGTTTATGATCTGAAAATAGGTCAAAATCGCAACAAAATTTGTCCTTTGTGCAGGGCCGGTTCAGACGATAAGCAGAGTGAGCAGCTGCTAAGGGCCCCGAGGCCAGCAGGAGGGGGCCCCCAAGAGCTCATACATTTATATTGAAAATAATATAATACATCAAGTTTTATTGGACAGAGAGCTGGTCTAAATATCCCTCTCAAACGATTACATTTGTTTTATATCTATAGTCGTAAAATATCTGCTGCTGCTACGTTTGTTTTTGAGTCGGGCAGAGGTGAGGGCAGCTCTGGGTTTACATCCGTGCAAGGACCCCCCCTTTATAATGTAAATGTAAGTCCACTGTCACCTCTGGAACACATTAAAATCCACCAGAAACGAAGAAAAAAATGTCTAGAATTTCAAAAATCTCGGTCCCCCCGAGTCAGAATGTGTCAAATGTCACAGACAGCCAGGAGGGGGCCCCAGAGACAAATTCAGCTTAGGGCCCCCTGAAAGCTAGAACCAGTCCTGCCTTTGTGGAAATTGTAGGTCCCTGTCAGTTTGTGATTACATTTCTGGGCAGGAGGGATTTTTTCGTTGTAGTACCAGTGAGTGGCCACTAGTCCAACTCGAGGACCCTCCAGTTATTTAAGTTTAGACTTTGTGCTGTACGCTATCTGCTCTATGCTACGTGCTCTTTGCTTTACTCTAGCCTCCACCTCCACAATGTGACTGTCTGCGGCTAAAGAGGGAAAATCAGATTAGCGGCTTAGAGGTATTTGTGACCCGCAGTGACCCGCAGTGACCACACAGAGGAGCAGCATGTGTCTCAGGGCAGAATCGCACATGCTTCAGCCTCGAGTCGAAAACAAGTCGGAAACAGCAAATTGTAGGATGTGTGTTAGCATTTTGTGTTGCTAATACATCATTTAGCACAACTTTTTAGTCTGTGTGTGGCATTAAACCTGTTGATCTTCCATTTATTTAGTTACAGTTGGTTTGAAACACTTAAAAAACATGTATTCTTACTCTGACTGGGCTCGCTTCTCCATAGATCTTACCGGCACGTGACTTAAAAAAGTCCAAAATTACACAAAAGTGACTCTTTGTATTAGAGGGGTTCTCATCTGAGGCTTCTTGCCCCGGGCCCCCAAATTTCTGTCGACGGGCCTGACTGTTTTAAACATATTTGATTTTTTAAAAACATATTTTTCCCTTTTCCCAGTGACGAGCCGCCGAAGTCTCCTCCCGTCGTCTACTCTCGTTACGCAGACGACCATCTCCGAGCCGTGGGCAAATTACTCAAAGATCGAACGAAGGAGCTGAAAGATAAAGTCATAGATCCATACGCCACATCTCCAGAAATCACTCCCCCTGTCAGTGAGTACAGGAATTACACCTTAAAGGCACATAAAAACAAATCAGAACACGAATAACCAGGACTGTCTGGTCTGGTTTAGTCCTGGTTTAGTCCCGGTTTAGTCCCGGTTTAGCCCCGGTTTAGTTCTGGTTTAGTCTTGGTTTAGTCCCGGTTTAGACCCGGTTAAGTCCTGGTTTAGTCTTGGTTTAGTCCCAGTTTAGTCCTGGTTTAGTCTTGGTTTAGTCTTGGTTTAGTCCTGGTTTAGTCTTGGTTTAGACCCGGTTTAGTCCTGGTTTAGTCTTGGTTTAGTCCCAGTTTAGTCCCGGTTTAGTCTTGGTTTAGTCCTGGTTTAGTCTTGGTTTAGTCTTGGTTTAGTCCTGGTTTAGTCCTGGTTTAGTCCTGGTTTAGTCCTGGTTTAGTCCTGGTTTAGTCCAGGTTTAGTCTTGGTTTAGTCTTGGTTTAGTCCTGGTTTAGTCCTGGTTTAGTCTTGGTTTAGACCCAGTTTAGTCCCGGTTTAGTCTTGGTTTAGTCCTGGTTTAGTCTTGGTTTAGTCCTGGTTTAGTCCTGGTTTAGTCCTGGTTTAGTCTTGGTTTAGTCTTGGTTTAGTCCTGGTTTAGTCCTGGTTTAGTCCTGGTTTAGTCTTGGTTTAGTCTTGGTTTAGTCCTGGTTTAGTCCTGGTTTAGTCCTGGTTTAGTCTAGGTTTAGTCTTGGTTTAGTCTTGGTTTAGTCCTGGTTTAGTCCTGGTTTAGTCTTGGTTTAGACCCTGTTTAGTCCCGGTTTAGTCTTGGTTTAGTCCTGGTTTAGTCCTGGTTTAGTCCTGGTTTAGTCTTGGTTTAGTCTTGGTTTAGTCCTGGTTTAGTCCTGGTTTAGTCCTGGTTTAGTCTTGGTTTAGTCTTGGTTTAGTCCTGGTTTAGTCCTGGTTTAGTCCTGGTTTAGTCCAGGTTTAGTCCAGGTTTAGTCTTGGTTTAGTCCTGGTTTAGTCCTGGTTTAGTCTTGGTTTAGACCCTGTTTAGTCCCGGTTTAGTCTTGGTTTAGTTCTGGTTTAGTCCTGGTTTAGTCTCACTTTAGTCCTCAGAGTGTGAGATGTTCTTGTGGCTCTCACATGTGGGAGATGTTCTTTGGTTCATGCAGAGACTTGTTCACACTGAGCTGCTTTAAAGTCTCTGAGCCACAGGAGCCAGAGACACAGGGACACAGGACACATGTGTGAAGTACTTCCTGGTTCTAGACCTGAGCACAGACACATGTGTGAAGTACTTCCTGGTTCTAGACCTGACACAGGACACATGTGTGAAGTACTTCCTGGTTCTAGACCTGACACAGGACACATGTGTGAAGTACTTCCTGGTTCTAGACCTGAGCACAGGCACATGTGTGAAGTACTTCCTGGTTCTAGGCCTGAGCACAGACACATGTGTGAAGTACTTCCTGGTTCTAGACCTGAGCACAGACACATGTGTGAAGTACTTCCTGGTTCTAGACCTGAGCACAGACACATGTGTGAAGTACTTCCTGGTTCTAGGCCTGAGCACAGACACATGTGTGAAGTACTTCCTGGTTCTAGGCCTGAGCACAGACACATGTGTGAAGTACTTCCTGGTTCTAGTCAGGACCTGCGGGACTTGGTTTTCTCTTTTCTCTTTTCAGCTCCCATTTATAAGAAAGAGGACTACATCCGAATGAAGGAGGAGGAACGAATCGCCAAGGAGGAGGCAGACAAAAAGAAAGCAGAGGAAGCGGCCAAAAAGGCGGAAGAGAAGAAGAAGAAAGACGAGGAGAAGCGTCTGGAGGCTGAGAAAAAGGCAGAAGAAGAGAGACTGGCAGCAGAGGCCAAGAGGAAGCAGAGGATCCTCCCAGAATTCCACTGTCGCTGTTTCGACGTTCTCTTCCACCCCATCGAGGCCAAGATGGACGCCGTGCTGGGGTCCACTATAGACCCCTTCACAGGTGAGACAGGGGCACAGGGTGTGAGACAGGTGAGACAGGTGTAGAGGGGTGTGAGGCAGGTGAGAAAGGGGCAAAGGGGTGTGAGACAGGTGTACAGGGGCACGAGACAGGTGTACAGGGGTGAGAGACAGGGTGTGACAGGGGTGTGAGACAGGTGTACAGGGGTGTGAGACAGGTGTACAGGGGTGTGAGACAGGTGTACAGGGGTGTGAGACAGGTGTACAGGGGTGTGAGACAGGTGTACAGGGGTGTGAGACAGATGTACAGGGGTGTGAGACAGGGGCACAGGGTGTGAGACAGGTGAGACAGGTGCACAGGGTGTGAGACAGGTGAGACAGGTATAGAGGGGTGTGAGGCAGGTGTAGAGGGGTGTGAGACAGGTGTACAGGGGCGTGAGACAGGTGTAGAGGGGTGTGAGACAGGTGTAGAGGGGTGTGAGACAGGTATAGAGGGGTGTGAGACAGGTGTAGAAGGGTGTGAGACAGGTATAGAGGGGTGTGAGACAGGTATAGAGGGGGTGTGAGACAGGTGAGACAGGTATAGAGGGTGTGAGACAGGTGTGTACAGGGGGTGAGACAGGTGTAGAGGGGTGTGAGACAGGTATAGATGGGGTGTGAGACAGGTATAGAGGGGTGTGAGACAGGTATAGATGGGTGTGAGACCGGTGTAGAGGGGTGTAAGACAGGTATGGAGGGGTGTGAGACAGGTATGGAGGGGTGTGAGACAGGTATAGAGGGGTGTGAGGCAGGTGAGACAGGTATAGAGGGGTGTGAGACAGATGAGACAGGTATAGAGGGGTGTGAGACAGGTGTACAGGGGTGTGTGAGACAGGTATGGAGGGGGTGTGAGACAGGTATGGAGGGGGTGTGAGACAGGTATAGAGGGGTGTGAGACAGGTATAGAGGGGTGTGAGGCAGGTGAGACAGGTATAGAGGGGTGTGAGAGACAGATGAGACAGGTATAGAGGGGTGTGAGACAGGTATAGAGGGGTGTGAGGCAGGTATAGAGGGGTGTGAGACAGGTATAGAGGGTGTGAGACAGGTATAGAGGGGTGTGAGACAGGTATAGAGGGGTGTGAGACAGGTATAGAGGGGTGTGAGACAGGTGAGACAGGTATAGAGAGGGGTAGAGACAGGTGTGAGGGGTGTGAGACAGGTATAGAGGGGTGTGTGAGACAGGTACAGGGGTGTGAGACAGGTATAGAGGGGGTGTGAGACAGGTATAGAGGGGTGTGAGACAGGTATAGATGGGTGTGAGACCGGTGTAGAGGGGTGTAAGACAGTATGGAGGGGGTGTGAGACAGGTATAGGAGGGGTGTGAGACAGGTATAGAGGGGTGTGAGGCAGGTGAGACAGGTATAGAGGGGTGTGAGACAGATGAGACAGGTATAGAGGGGTGTGAGACAGGTGTACAGGGGTGTGAGACAGGTATGGAGGGGTGTGAGACAGGTATGGAGGGGTGTGAGACAGGTATAGAGGGGTGTGAGACAGGTATAGAGGGGTGTGAGGCAGGTGAGACAGGTATAGAGGGGTGTGAGACAGATGAGACAGGTATAGGGGGGTGTGAGGCAGGTATAGAGGGGTGTGCTCCAGGTATAGAGGGGTGTGAGAGACAGGTATAGAGGGGTGTGAGACAGGTATAGAGGGGTATGAGACAGGTGTACAGGGGTGTGAGACAGGTATAAAGGGGTGTGAGGTGTGAAGGTTGGAGGTTCTGAATCCTGCTCCCTCAGGTTAATACTGTTGATGTGTCCTTGAGCAAGACACTTCTCTCGTCATTTACCATTTAAATGATCAAACTCCGAGCTGGCGTTGGGGCGTCTCATGCAGAGCGTCTCGTGCGGGGCGTCTCGTGCGGCGGTTCCTCGTCTCAGTCGTCCTCTCGTCTCTTGTCGTTCAGATCGGAGGTACATTTCCTGGATGGCGTTCGTGGCGGCGGCGTACAACTACAACGTGTGGCTGTGCACGGCTCGTCTGGCGTTCCCCTTCCACAACGCCGCCGTGAACCCCTTCTGGATCTTCTTCGACGTCGTCAGCGACATCATCAACGTCATCGACATCATCATCTGGCAGCCGAGGCTCCAGTTCGTCAAAGCTGGAGACATAATCGTAAGAAAATCTAACTTTTCCCCTCAGCCTGCTCGTCTCCATGGAGATGTTATTGCTTTGCTTGGAATGTTTCGCAGTGTGGCATTAAACTTATCTCTTTATAATCCATGTGGAGACGAGCAGTTTTTTTTTTTGGTTGTTTTTTTTTTTTTTTTTTTTGACAAAACAAGCATCAGAAATTGAGCAAATGCAAGAAAATGTTAAAGTTAAATGTTACACTGTGGAACATTCTGGGCAAAGCCACAGAATCACCATGGAGACACACAGGCGGAAGATCCCAGAGTGCATCTTTAAAATGTTAAACTTTTATCTTTGCAGAAAGACAGAGTCATGACCAAAGAACATTACCGTAAATCTCCCAAATTTAAGGTGAGACTTTTCAAAGTAAAATGACTTTTGTATTTCCTGTTTTTCCTGGTTGTTTTTATGTTATTTCCTGTTTTTGTTCTTGTTATTTCCTGTTTTTGTTTTTGTTATTTCCTGTTTTTTCTGGTCGTCTTCGTTCTTTTTCCTCTTTGTTTCTTCTCTTCGTCCTCAGACCGACCTGTTGAGCATCGTCCCGTTCGATCTTCTCTGTTTACACTTCGACTTCTCGTCTGTTTATCGACTGAACCGTTTCATCAGAGTAAGACGCTTCAGATCAAACTCCCGAGTGTGTGATGTGTGTGTGATTTATTTATTATGATTATTTATTATTTCGCTCTTTTAAAAGCTCAGATTTACAGCTCTATTAGTTTTTTTAGTTTGAATCCTGTTCTGAGCTTCATATGATCCACTTCCTGTTGTGTCGTTTTTCTAACTCGTTTTCACTCTGACGTCGTGTGAGTTTATTTGTAAAACACAATTCAAACTCAAAGTCTTTCAAAGTGATTTACAGAAAAGAAGAAAAACATTAAAATCACAATACAACAAAACATGAATAATCCCGAATAATCATCATAAAATTTACATTAAAACAGAAAAGTGCAGAATAAGTTTCAGTCACAGCAGAAAAAGTCTGGATTTAAACCTGGTCAAAGTCGTGTGTCAGATCTTCAGGAGGATTATTCAGGTTCATTCTGTGTGAGACCTGCTCAGGACAGTGTCAGTCTGGACCACAGAAAAGGCCCGCTCCGAGAGCGCTTCATACAGCAGCTCCTCCCGCCTCTGGAGCGGCTCCGCCCACCTCTCGAGCACGGCGCGGGCAGTGTGAACACGACCGACCCCGGGCCGACCCCGGGCCGACCCCGGGCCGACCCCGGGCCGACCCCGGGCCGACCCCGGGCCGACCCCGGGCCGACACTCACTGTCGACCGACACAGGTCACTGTGACAGGAGAAGTGTTGAGTAGAAAAGTGCTCGGATCATGTGTATTTGTGTGAACAGGCGCTGGTGTGTGTGTGTGTGTGTGTGTGTGTGTGTGTGTGTGTGTGTGTGTGTGTGTGTGTGTGTGTGTGTGTGTGTGTGTGTGTGTGTGTGTGTGTGTGTGTGTGTGTGTGTGTGTGTGTGTGTGTGTGTGTGTGTGTGTGTGTGTGTGTGTGTGTGTGTGTGTGTGTGTGTGTGTGTGTGTGTGTGTGTGTGTGTGTGTGTGTGTGTGTGTGTGTGTGTGTGTGTGTGTGTGTGTGTGTGTGTGTGTGTGTGTGTGTGTGTGTGTGTGTGTGTGTGTGTGTGTGTGTGTGTGTGTGTGTGTGTGTGTGTGTGTGTGTGTGTGAAACATTTGTCATACTTGTATGTATAAAAGTACAGTTGTGTATCTGAGTACTTGTATGTATAAAAGTACAGTTGTGTATCTGAGTACTTGTATGTATGAAAGTACAGTTGTGTATCTGAGTACTTGTCTGTTTGTCTCGTTTCCAGCTGGATTCGTTCTTCGAGTTCAGTGATCGTCTGGAGAGCATCATGGCGAAGGCTTATATCTGGAGGTGAGTCTTAAAGTCTCACCTTCAGTTATAATCCTTCTGCTCAGACATAAACTGTTGTTTTTCGCAGAGTGGCTCGTACGACCGGGTACCTCCTGTACGCGCTCCACCTCAACGCCTGCTTCTACTACGTCGCCTCACTTTACCAGGGCCTCGGCACCAGCCACTGGGTCTACAACGGCAACGGGACGGCGTGAGTACGGGACGAGGGTGGAGCTTCAGACACATGTGCAGGAGGTGTAGTCTGTGGGACTGTGACAGGAGGGCGGAGGGACGGAGGAGCAGAGGAGCAGAGAGGTGGAGGGACAGAGAGGTGGAGGTGTTCCGTCTCTGGTCCGTGTTCGTCCTCTGGTCCGTGTTCTGTCTCTGGTCCGTGTTCTGTCTCTGGTCCGTGTTCTGTCTCTGGTCCGTGTTCTGTCTCTGGTCCGTGTTCGTCCTCTGGTCCGTGTTCTGTCTCTGGTCCGTGTTCGTCCTCTGGTCCGTGTTCAGTCTCTGGTCCGTGTTCTGTCTCTGGTCCGTGTTCTGGGACCGTGTCTCTGGTCCGTGTTCTGTCTCTGGTCCGTGTTCCGTCTCTGGTCCGTGTTCTGTCTCTGGTCCGGGTTCGTCCTCTGAGTCCTCTGGTCCGTGTGGAGTCTCTGGACCGTGTTCTGGTCCGTGTTCTGTCTCTGGTCCGTGTTCTGTCTCTGGTCCGTGTTCTGGTCCGTGTTCTGTCTCTGGCCCGTGTTCTGTCTCTGGACCGTGTTCTGGTCCGTGTTCTGTCTCTGGTCCGTGTTCTTTCTCTGGTCCGTGTTCTGTCTGGTCCGTGTCTCTGGTCCATGTTCTGTCTCTGGTCCGTGTTCTGTCTCTGGTCCATGTTCTGGTCCGTGTTCTGTCTCTGGTCCGTGTTCTGGTCCGTGTTCCGTCTCTGGTCCGTGTTCTGGTCCGTGTTCCGTCTCTGGTCCGTGTTCTGGTCC
Source organism: Periophthalmus modestus (assembly GCA_019594935.1). Lineage (NCBI taxonomy): Eukaryota > Metazoa > Chordata > Actinopteri > Gobiiformes > Gobiidae > Periophthalmus > Periophthalmus modestus. The sequence continues at coordinate 403,250 of JAIEZT010000040.1, read as the reverse complement.
GTGTTCTGGTCCATGTTCCGTCTCTGGTCCGTGTTCTGGTCCGTGTTCCGTCTCTGGTCCGTGTTCTGGTCCATGTTCCGTCTCTGGTCCGTGTTCTGGTCCGTGTTCTGGGTCCGTGTTCTCCTCTGGTCCGTGTTCTTCTCTGGTCGTGTTCTTCTCTGGTCCGTTCTCTGGTCCGTGTTCTTCTCTGGTCCGTGTTCTTCTCTGGTCCGTGTTCTGGTCCGTGTTCTTCTCTGGTCCGTGTTCTGGTCCGTGTTCTGGTCCATGTTCTGTCTCTGGTCCGTGTCCTGGTCCGTGTTCTGGTCGTGTTCTTCTCTGGTCCGTGTTCTGGTCCGTGTTCTGGTCCATGTTCCGTCTCTGGTCCGTGTTCTTCTCTGGTCCATGTGTTCTGCCTCTGGTCCGTGTTTTGTCTCTGGTCCGTGTTTCGTCTCTGGTCCCGTGTTCTGGTCCGTGTTCCGTCTCTGGTCCGTGTTCTGGTCCGTGTTCCGTCTCTGGTCCGTGTTCTGGTCCATGTTCCGTCTCTGGTCCGTGTTCTGGTCCGTGTTCCGTCTCTGGTCCGTGTTCTGGTCCATGTTCTCTCTCTGGTCCATGTTCTGCTCCGTGTTCTTCTCTGGTCCGTGTTCTGGTTCGTGTTCCGTCTCTTTTGGTCCATGTTCTTCTCTGTTCCATGTTCTCTCTCTGGTCCATGTTCTTCTCTGGTCCATGTTCTGGTCCGTGTTCTTCTCTGGTCCATGTTCTGGTCCGTGTTCCGTCTCTTGTCCATGTTCTGTCTCTGCTCCGTGTTCTGGTCCATGTTCTGGTCCGTGTTCTTCTCTGGTCCGTGTTCTGGTCCATGTTCTGGTCCGTGTTCTGGTCCATGTTCTGTCTCTGGTCCGTGTTCTCCTCTGTTCCATGTTCTCTCTCGTCTCTGCAGATATCTGAGGTGTTATTACTTCGCCGTCCGGAGTCTGATAAACATCGGCGGTCTCCCGGAGCCGACCAACACGTACGAGATCTCCTTCCAGATGCTGAACTTCTTCATCGGGGTTTTCGTCTTCTCCAGTTTGATCGGGCAGGTCAGAGGTTCTTCATTTATCTTCAGGGTCATGCTCCAAAAATAACCCACAAAAGACGAAATCCGTGAAGTATCAGCTTTATTTTTACATTATTGTCTCTGTTTCTCGTCTGTAAAACCCCTCACCACACTTTAGACACTTTTCTCACATTTCTCTCTCGTTTAAACTCTCTCAAAGTTCAAACCTTGAAAAGTGAACCACGATATAGTGAGGGACCAGTGTCATCAGTTAGATAAACTTCCTCCAGCACTTAATTATTAGTCTGTCACATCTCCAAAGCTCAAAACGCTCTGTTCCACCTTGTGATGTCATCAAGTGGTAGTTTTCAAGTGACCAGCTCCTTTTACCTTTAGTTCAGTCGAGATATTCCAGGAGCTGAAATGATCTAAATGATTCTAGTGAAGGTGTGTGGAGTTTAAAAACACAGTGGAGCACTTCCTGTATTACCACATGAGGAGAGCGAAAGAAGAGAGAGGAGATAAAGAGAGAGAGGAGAAAGAGAAAGGAGCAAGAGGAGGGGGAGAGAAAGAGGAGAGAAGAGAGAGAGGGGGGAGGAGAGAGAGAAAGAAAGAGAAGGAGGAGAAAGAGAGGGGAGGAGCGATGGGGGGAGAGAGAAAGAGAAGAAGAAGGACAAAGAGAAGAGGAAGGGGAGAGGAGAGAGGGGAGACTGAGAGGAGAACGCAAGAGAGAGGAGGGGGGAGAGATCTGAAATGATCCAAATGCTTCTAGAAGTGAAGGTGTGTGGAGTTTTAAAAACACAGCGGAGCACTTCCTGTATCACCACATGATGACATCACAAGGTGGAACAGAGCGTTTTCAGTTTGACAGAAGACCTCAGCCTCAATCTGCAGGTTTGTTTGTGTTAAACATGTGAGAATGAAACAAAAAAACACAACTCCAGGTCTGATTGTGACGAGGAAACGACGTCAGAACAGATCAGAGCAGTGCATCATGGGAGCTTTAGGTGAATCTGGGCCCTTCATGTTAATCCGGGCCCTTTAAGTGAATCCGGGCCCTTTAAGTGAATCCGGGCCCTTTAAGTGAATCCGGGCCCTTCATTAAAGTTGTTTTTCCAGATGAGGGACGTGATCGGAGCGGCCACGGCGGCGCAGACGTACTTCAGAGCCTCCATGGACGACTGTGTGTCCTACATGAACACGTACCACATCCCCAAGATGGTCCAGAACAGGGTCCGGATGTGGTACAACTACACGTGGGCCGCGCAGGGCATGCTGGGTAATTCTACAGACCACACACATACACGAACACGCCTGACCCGCCCCTCTCCTCCTCAGACGAGTCCGAGCTGCTCGATAAGATGCCTCTGGTGATGAAGACGGCCATCGCCGTCGACATCAACTTAGCCACGTTCCAGAAGATCGATCTGTTCAAGGTTCGAGACTTTCCTCAGACAAATGATCCGTGACGTTTGGGCCTGACGTCCGTGTTTTGTTTCAGGGCTGTGATCAGCAGATGTTGGTCGACATGTTACTGAGGCTCAAGTCCATCATTTATCTGCCCGGAGACTTCGTGGTGCGAAAAGTGAGACATGTGCACTCACGATAAAACAAACAAACAAACAAACAAACAAACAAACAAACATCACGAATGTTCAGAGGGAACCACCAAGTACAAATACTCAAAAGTATCACATGGAAACATCTGCTCTGAAGTATTAAAGTATCTGTTTGTACTTAAAAACACAAGGAAAAGAAAAAAAAATAAGAGTAAAAAATATTCAAGTAAATGAAAAAAAATACTCAAAAATAAAAAAATACTAAAGTAAGAGTAAAAAAATACTGAAGTAAGAGTAAAAAAATACTGAAGTAAGAGTAAAAAAATACTAAAGTAAGAGTAAAAAAATACTAAAGTAAGAGTAAAAAAATACTAAAGTAAGAGTAAAAAAATACTGAAGTAAGAGTAAAAAAATACTAAAGTAAGAGTAAAAAATACTAAAGTAAGAGTAAAAAAATACTGAAGTAAGAGTAAAAAAATACTAAAGTAAGAGTAAAAAAATACTAAAGTAAGAGTAAAAAAATACTGAAGTAAGAGTAAAAAAATACTAAAGTAAGAGTAAAAAATACTAAAGTAAGAGTAAAAAAATACTAAAGTAAGAGTAAAAAAATACTAAAGTAAGAGTAAAAAAATACTGAAGTAAGAGTAAAAAAATACTAAAGTAAGAGTAAAAAATACTAAAGTAAGAGTAAAAAAATACTAAAGTAAGAGTAAAAAAAACAACTAAAGTAAGAGTAAAAAAAATACTAACGTAAGAGTAAAAAAATACTAAAGTAAGAGTAAAAAAAATACTGAAGTAAGAGTAAAAAAAATACTAAAAGTAAGAGTAAAAAAATACTAAAGTAAGAGTAAAAAATACTAAAGTAAGAGTAAAAAAAATACTAAAGTAAGAGTAAAAAAAACAACTAAAGTAAGAGTAAAAAAAATACTAACGTAAGAGTAAAAAAAAATTCAAGAGAAAAAAAATACTAACGTAAGAGTAAAAAGTACGTAAAAGTAAAAAAAAAAAAAAAAACGTAAGTAAAAGTATCACATAAAAAAAAAAAAAAAATTACTTAAGTAAAAGTATTAAAGTACCTGTTTAAAAATGTTCTTAAAGAGTAAAAAGTCAAAGTATTTCTCATAGATTTTGTGTCTTATGAAGTTTCAAATGTGCTGATTTTGATAAAGATTTGAGCTGAATTTTGAAAAAACAAGTTTTTATTTGTATATTTTTGTGTTTTTGTGTTAAATTAAACCTCAGACTTTTCAGCTGCTTCACACAAAAATAGAAAAAATACTTTTACTTTTCAGTCCGGTTCATAAACGTAGTGGAGTAGAAAGTACAGATACTGCTCTCAGATGTACTGAAGTAAAAGTAAAAGTAGTATCCTCTTTAAAATGTACATAAGTATAATTTTCAGCTAATACTTTTACTTCTTTACTTTACATCACTGATCTTATGTAATAATAAGACTGAGCTGTACAAACAGTGACCCCCCGGTTCTACCAGTCAGTTTACTCCAAAATCAAATAAAGTAAAAGTACTTTAAACATCAAAACCTCAGAACTGATCAGCTCCTGGAACTACAGACTCCAGACCTGTACTTTTATTTAAAATGCACAAAATACTTTGACTTTTTACTCTTTAAGTACATCTTTAAACAAGTACTTTACTTTTACTTGAGTAGACTGTTTCATGTGATACTTTTACTTTTACTTGAGTATTTCTTTGCTCCAGAGTCTGTACTTTTACTTCAGTAACAAACTCGAGTACTTCCTCCACGTCTGGTAAAACTTGTGTTTGTGAAAATCAGAGTTTTGACTTTGGAGGAGAAAAAGTCACAGTTTTTGTGATAAATCGTCTGATCCAAACCTGGTTTATTGGTTTATTCGATTAATCGTTTAAAATGCGACGGACCTGATTAAATCTCGTTTTTAGAGACGTGAGTGTTTTTTTATATTTATCTGTAAAAAATGGGATTAAACTCATGATTCACAAGTTTTATCTGTTGTTTTAAATATAAATCCACTGTTTCTTAGCACTTTTCTTCTGCAGAAATAGTACTTTTTGCATGCGCTCCCCCTGCTGGTGCGTGTTGCAGTGCAGTTTGACTCAGATACAGATATATGGAACATTTCTGAGGCTTTTTTTCACTTCTTTACACAGTCTGTGGCTTCAGCTCTACTTTCTTGCTGTTTTTAGGACAATAAAAGTCGGATTAACTCGATATTCGATCATTTTTTGGCGATAAAGGTGAAGTTTTGTGTTTCCAGGGCGACATCGGTAAAGAGATGTACATCATAAAGAGCGGCGCGGTGCAGGTGGTGGGAGGACCCGACAACAGCATCGTGTTTGTGACTCTGAAGGCCGGATGTGTGTTTGGAGAGATCAGGTTTGACTCTTTAACTTTCCCACGTTTCACTTTTCTCTAAAACGTTGAACTCGGACGTGAACCTCTGTCCAGTTTACTCCAGTCGGCCAAAGACGGAGGAAACCGACGCACCGCCAACGTCAAGGCCCACGGCTTCGCCAACCTCTCCGTCCTGGAGAAGAAGGATCTGTTCGACATCCTGGTTCATTATCCCGAATCTCAGAAAGTGTTGGCTCGAAAAGGAAGGTGAGCGGAGTCAGCGGAAAAACGAAACCCACGAGAGATTTGATCTGAAACATGTTTTAAAACGTCTGATATGACACAAAACTGACTCTTCTGACGTTTAAACCGTGTTCTAAAAGTGTTAGAGCCTCAAAAACAGACCTGGAGTCGTGTTTTGTGTCATTTATTATTCGTCTGTCACATCTCCACAGCTTCAAAACGCTCTGTTCCACCTTGTGATGTCATCAGGTGGTAGTTTTCATATGAACATCTCCTTTTACCTTCAGTTCAGTCGAGAAAAGAGGCAAATCCAGGATCTGAAACGATCCAGTATCAGCACATGAAGAGAGAGAAAGAGAGAGGAGAGGAAGAAGAGAGAAGAGAAACGTGAGAGAGAGGAGAGAAAGACAAAAGAAGGAGAGAGGAGCGGGGGGGGGCAAAGAGAGGAGAAACAGAGAGAGAAAGAGGAGACAGAGAAAGAGAGAGGGAGAGAGAGGGGGAAAGGAGGAGGAGACAGAGAAAGACAAAAGAAGGAGGATAGAGAGAGGAGGAGGAGAGAGAGAGGGGAGAAGAGAGAGAGAGGGGGGCCAAAGAGAGGAGAAACAGAGAGAGATGAGGAGACAGAGAAAGGAGAGGGGGGAGGAGAGAGAGAAAGGGAGAGAGGAGAAAGATGAAGAAGAGAGAAGAGAAAAGTGAGAGAGGACAGAGAGAGAAGGAGAGAGGGGGGATAAAGGAGGAGAGAGAGGAGAGAAAGACAAAAGAAGGAGGATAGAGAGAGAGAGGGGAGGAGAGAGAAAAGAGGAGGAGGAGGAGAGAGAGAGAGAGGGGGGGGGGCAAGAGAAGAAGAAAGAGAGAGAGAGAGAGAGGAGACAGAGAAAGGAGGAAGGGGGGAGAAAGAGAGGGAGGGGGAGAGAGAGAAAAGACAGAAAGCAGAGAGGGGGGAGAGAGAAAGAGAGGAGAAGGAAAAGAGAGAGGAGGTGGAAAGGGAGGATAGAGAGGAGAGAGACAGGAGAGATCGTCAAGTCCTGGACTGAAATGATCCAGATGATTCTAGTGAAGCTGTGTGGAGTTTAAAAACACAGTGGAGCACTTCCTGTATCACCACATGATGACATCACAAGGTGGAACAGAGTGTTTTCTTTCAGTCTGAGAGAAGAGCTCAGCCTAAATCTGCAGGTTTGTTTGTTAAACGTGACTGAAACACGGTTTTATTTTAATTTTTTAGGAAACTGATGAAGGCCAAAGCTCCGGCCGGGGCCAAAGCCGAGGAAAAACCCAAAGGAATGACGCTTTTTCAGAACAAACCACCAACACCAAAAATGTTCAGAGCTCTGCGGAAACTCAAGGTACAAAACACAAGAAATACTCACTATTATTGGTAAAGAAATAAGAATAAAAGAGAAAAGTGGTTAGACTGAAACCTGCGTCATGAACGAGCTGGACTTTTATTGTGAAAGGAGCTCGACAGGAAGCTGAAAACCACCGTCTTGATCATGTGACACGTATGATTCGTTCTTTCTAGGATTTAACGTCAGAATTTCAGAAGCTGTGTGATATTTGCCTGAACTCACGGCCGAGACACGTTTTTGCAAAGAAAATCTCAAAAATGCTCCGAGATTCATGGATTTTTGTCTCGAATTTTCTGCACAAACGACAGCTGTAGATTTGAACATTACCCCCAAGTCGTCATCGTATTTATTCATGTTATTATTATTTATTTATTTAGGGCAAAAAAACACAATAAATAAACAAAAAAGCCGTGTATATATATGTATTTTTTCTCCTAATGAAGCTCATCGACGCTAACAGTTATAGCGCGAGTATCATAGCAACCAAAGAGCCAATCAGGAGTGAGGATGTTGAAGGTCGAGACGGTTTTGACGTAATTTAACCTTCTATAAAGCACAGATTAAAAACATCTGTCCAGGTGAAAGTGAAACTACAGACTCAGGTTTTGCAATAATATGACTTTTATCTCCGCAGAACTCGGCCACGGAGCAGAAATAAAAACCGGATCCAGCCGCTCTTCACCGTCCAAACGTAACGACGACGAGGCGAAGTACGACAAGAAGTAAAAGTAATTCTAAAAAAAATGTGTCGTGTTTTCAGTGTTTGTAATAAAATAATAAAAAGTCTTATTATAAATGACTTATTTCATCGACCTGTTGATTAGCGTTTTCAATTCAAATGTAAATATTAATTGGACTTTTTTGTGTATCGACAATCTCCAGCAGAGGGCGATGTTTTATTGTGGTCGATCTGCTGCATAAAAAACCCACATGAAGCTTTATTTTAAAACTTTAAAACGTGACACAGCTCTGAGGGTCTGAGGGTCTGAGGGGTCTGTGGTTAAAAAAAAAACAGCTTGGATTGAGTTTGTAGTAAATTTAAATCACATCATTTGGGGAAAATAATGCAATAATCGGTCCAACATATTGGCAGAGGTTATCGTCCATCGTTTGTTCTGGATTTTAAACAATCGGCATCAGTATCAGCCATGAAAAAACCCATATCGGTCAGTCTCTTGTGCTGTTCCATCGTAAATAAACATAGTGAAGCTTTACTGGACGTGTAGATGGATGTTAAACTGCACTTTGATGCCGTAGATGCACAAACTGTAAAAAAGAAACGAGTGCGACGTCAGCTCCAGTCGAACGCTAGCTCATCGAGGCTAATCTGGAGCCGAGTAACATATCTGCGAGTATCATAGCAACCGAAGAGCCAATCAGGAGCACTTCCTGTATCACCACATGATGAGAGAGAAAGAAGAGAGAGGAGATAAATAGAGAGAGGAGAAAAAGAAAGGAGCGAGAGCAGTGGGGGAGAAAGAGAGGAGAGGAGAGAGAGGGGGTAGAGAGAGCGAAAAAGAGAAGAAGGACGAGAGAGGGGAAGAGAGGGAGAGGAGGAGGAGAGGGGAGAGAGTGAGAGAAAGAGGAGAGACGGAGAGGAGAATGGAGAGAGAGAGAAGAGAGAGAGAGAGAAGAGAGAGACGGGGGAGAGAAAGAGAGAAGACGGAGGAGAGGAGAAAGAAGAGGGGGAGAAGGGAGAAAGAGGAGGGGGAGAGAGGAGAGAAAAAGAGGAGGGGCAGAGAGAGAGGAGAAGGAAGCGAGAGGAGGTGGAAAGGGATGAAAGAGAAGAGAGAAGAGATCATCAGTTCCAGGACTGAAATGATCTAAATGATTCTAGTGAAGGTGAAGTTTAAAGACACAGTGGAGCACTTCCTGTATCACCACATGATGACATCACAAAGTGATGTCAGCTCCGGTTGAACTCCAGCTCATCGTGGCTAGCAGTTGTAGCGGCTAATCTGGAGCTGAGTAACATATTTGCGAGTATCATAGCAACGAAAGAGCCAATCAGGAGCGAGGCTGCAGGAGGTAACGCCCCGTCCCGCCCACGCCGCTGGTTTAGCATCGAGCGGGCGCTGTCAGTCTGTTGCTAATGCTAACGGGAGCGACCTCGGGGGAAAAAAAGATGATTTATTAGACGTCTGTGTGTCCCTCAGTCGAGTCGTCCACGTCTGGTCCAGAGAAAAGACAAAATGGCTGTAGGAGTGAAGACGTTTGTGCTCGTTCGGCTTCTGGTCAGACTCCTGCTGGACACTGACTTATATCTGTCTGAAGGAGGCGCTAACGTACTTAAAGAAGCTATTTTTGTTTGGAAAGACAAGGAAAGGCGGGTCTGCGACATCATCTCTCACCGATCTACACCTCCATCCTCAGACCCAAAGCAAACAGGAACAAAGAGAACAATCGGTGTCCATTAGAGGCTGAAACTGGAGACGATATGTTTCCAATGTCACTGTCGTTTCATCTTTTGCCTTTATTAGATCTCAAAATCTGCACAAAATACTGCGACTTTTTACTCTTGAAGTACATTAATACTTTTATTTAAATACATTTTTCCATGTGACAGTTTTACTTGAGTATTTTTCGCTCCGGTGTCTGTACTTTTACTTAACAAAACTGCAGCAAACGCACTGAAACTGTGAAAATAAAAACAGAAAAACACACATTAATGTTTTCAGGTCTTTGTAATTCCTGAATCACACCTGAGTATTTAAAAGACGTATTTAAAAGCACAAAGGACACGAAAAACACACAAACACACACAAACACACACAAACACACACAGTGCAAATCAAACAGCAGCAAACACAGGTAAAAAACACAAACGACACAATGTTCTCGCTTCATACGAGACGTTTAACGAGGCAAAAACGAAAAGGCCATTTCAAAAGAGACAAAGGTCCTTCGTCCGGCTCCTGTGGACGACCAGGGCTTGACATTAACGTGTTTGCTAACGAGCTAAAGCCTTAAATAGCGACATAAAAACCCCAGGATCATGTAGAGCGGGTTAACACGAACAACAGAAACTGAATTGGAGCCAGAGTCTTCAGTTTTGATGCTTGCAGTCGTAAAACACCACGAAAAAACGAGTTATTTCGGTGTTTTACATGAAGCTAGTCCCTACATTCTACTTGTTTTCACCCGTTGCCATGGAGACGGAGCAGAGCAGTGATACAGAACGTGATTTAACCGCTGCCGGAACTACTTGACACTGGAATTCTCACTGACTGTGGTGTAAAATATGTTTTAGACGAGAAAAAACATCCTCACAAAGTCATTCAGGGAGGAATCGTTTGGATCTGGTTAACGTCAAGCCCCGTTCAGAGCCGCAGTGGGACCGTTTCAGACTTTAGACCCGTTTCGTCGTGGTACAGTACGTCCGAGCCGCCGCGCTGAAGCTGACGTCTTCGGGACGAGCGGCCGGTTCTTGGGTTTTTTATCGTGTAACAGTCTTTCTCCATAAGACGCTCGTTCAGCTATAGCCTCCAGAACATGATCTGCTTGTCTTCTCCTCCACTGATCACGGTGGTGCACAGGTCGTTCATCCACATCGCCGTGACGGGACCTGAGCGAAACACCAGATTTTTGAGAACTACGCACTTCCTGATCAGACTCTGTCAAAGTCAAAGCTTTTACTTAAATTATACCACAAAGAAACAAGATTTAATCAATAAAGTACATAAAAAATAAACATATGAAGCTGTTGAACTTCAGTTTTCGTTCTCCAGGTCCAGTTTTCACAAAGATTTTAACCACAACTTTTGAATTTTAACAGTTTAACTTCATATTCTTACATAATAGTTCGTTCGCTCCGCCTCAGAGGTACAGGCGTCGTTAAATGTATGAATGTAATCTATTATAACGCTGTTTTACCTGAGTGAGCTGGGATCCTCTTGATGACGGTGCTGCTCAGAAGGTCCCACAGAAGCAGGTCTCCAGACTGACCCCCACACAGCACCGAGCTCCCGTCCCAACAGAAACACCTGAACAGAGAAGAACAGACGAGAACATCTGCATCAGTGTGAGGAGCAAAGAAACATCTCAACAGAGAAGAACAGACGAGAACATCTGCGTCAGTGTGAGGAGCAAAGAAACATCTCAACAGAGAAGAACAGACGAGAACATCTGCGTCAGTGTGAGGAGCAAAGAAACATCTCAACAGACGAGAACATCTGCGTCAGTGTGAGGAGCAAAGAAACATCTCAACAGAGAAGAACAGACGAGAACATCTGCGTCAGTGTGAGGAGCAAAGAAACACCTCAACAGACGAGAACATCTGCGTCAGTGTGAGGAGCAAAGAAACACCTCAACAGACGAGAACATCTGCGTCAGTGTGAGGAGCAAAGAAACACCTCAACAGACGAGAACATCTGCGTCAGTGTGAGGAGCAAAGAAACATCTCAACAGACGAGAACATCTGCGTCAGTGTGAGGAGCAAAGAAACATCTCAACAGAGAAGAACAGACGAGAACATCTGCGTCAGTGTGAGGAGCAAAGAAACACCTCAACAGACGAGAACATCTGCATCAGTGTGAGGAGCAAAGAAACATCTCAACAGAGAAGAACATCTGTGTCAGTGTGAGGAGCAAAGAAACATCTCAACAGACGAGAACAGACGAGAACATCTGTGTCAGTGTGAGGAGCAAAGAAACATCTCAACAGACGAGAACAGACGAGAACATCTGTGTCAGTGTGAGGAGCAAAGAAACATCTCAACAGACGAGAACAGACGAGAACATCTGTGTCAGTGTGAGGTGCAAACAACTACTAAGTACTGTGTTCTGAATACTTGTAATGTGTACTCTGATTAGCCCATGTGAAGGAATAAGTTACAAAATACATTTTAATTTGAAAATGTATTTAGTTACAGAATACAGAATATTCTAATCACTGTCAGTCCTGGTTTAGTCCTGGTTTAGTCCTGGTTTAGACCTGGTTCAGTCCTGGTTCAGTCCTGGTTTAGTCCTGGTTTAGTCCTGGTTTAGACCTGGTTTAGTCCCGGTTTAGTCCCGGTTTAGACCCGGTTTAGACCCGGTTTAGACCCGGTTTAGACCCGGTTTAGTCCTGGTTTAGTCCTGGTTTAGACCTGGTTTAGTCCCGGTTTAGTCCCGGTTTAGACCCGGTTTAGACCCGGTTTAGACCCGGTTTAGACCCGGTTTAGTCCTGGTTTAGTCCTGGTTTAGTCCCGGTTTAGACCCGGTTTAGACCCGGTTTAGTCCTGGTTTAGTCCTGGTTTAGACCTGGTTTAGACCTGGTTCAGTCCTGGTTTAGTCCCGGTTTAGTCTTGTAAAAGCCCTGGTCTAGTCCTAGTCTAGTTCTGGTTCTGGTTTCCTCCTGCTTTAGACCCACTTAGTCCCGGCTCAGTCCTGGCTTAGTTCCATTCAGCTCTGGTCTAGTTCCGGTCTAGTTCTGATTTAGTTCTGCTTTAGTCCTGCTTTGGTTCCATATTGATCCTGGTTCAGTCTTGAGTTAGTCCTGTTCTAGACCTGTTCTAGTCCAGGTTTAATCCCAGTTTTACGTCATGTTCTCACTGAGGTGAAGTTCTAAATGCACAGTTGCCATGAATCAGACATGAAATATTAAACTTAGCATTTAAGGCACAATAGTATGTTTTATTATGATGTTTATGCAGTTTTATGTGCAATTATGTAAAAAAACCAAGTAGTAGTGCAGTGACCCCTCACCTCTGCTCCTCGTCGGCCTTCACTGATGACATCACCATTCCCGTCTGCACGTCGATGACCTTCATGCAGAGGTCCGCCCCCACGCTCAGGACATGTCTGCTGTCTGAAAGAGACACGAGGACGCCGTCATCTCACCGGATCACGAGGAACCACTCCGCCTCTTTCTCTCAGCTCAGGTCTGGGCCTTTGTCCAAAACTGAAACTGTTCTACAAAGATACCTCTGTGTAGGATGAATGCGTTTGTGTACTTTGTGTACTTTGTGTACTTTGTGTACTTTGTGTAGGAGTTGAGGATGTGTATCGGGAGTTTTCTGTCATTTTACTCGTTCTTCTGGACTTCCCATGATAATAGATTCTTTTTCCAGACCAAGGTTTCATTTGTTTTGACAGCTCACTAGCGCCTCCCGGTGGTCACGTGACGTTGCTGTGGCGGTTTTTGGAGCTGGTGTCCTGCTGGTGTCGACAGGACCAGCAGCATCGTCTCTGGATTACGGAGGCGTTCGAAGTTCGTACAGATGTCCCCGCGACTTTGAATCGGACGAGGAGCCGTTTTACTCTCACACACCTGAGACACTGAAGAAGTGGGACAGCAGGTGGCGCTGTCTCCCAACCAGTGCAGGCAAGAGGAGGCGAAACCTGTTTAATTCAATGTGACCAGTGTGAGGCGCTAGTGAGCTCCAAACTGTCAGGGATAAAAACAAACTAAAAAACCTTGGGCTGGAAAAAGAAACTATTAAAATAAATTATAAAAGAAAAGTGGAAATAGACCAAAACATTTATATTCCTTCATATTTAACATTATTTACAAAAAATAAGAAAGTTTAATTATTAAAGTGGTCGGCTTAAAAACATAAGACCTTCAGTAAGACCGAAATATGTCTGTCCTGTGTCTCTGACCTGGACTGAAGCTCGTGTGGTGGACGTGTCTCTGACCTGGACTGAAGCTCGTGTGGTGGACGTGTCTCTGACCTGGACTGAAGCTCGTGTGGTGGACGTGTCTCTGACCTGGACTGAAGCTCGTGTGGTGGACGTGTCTCTGACCTGGACTGAAGCTCGTGTGGTGGACGCGTCTCTGACCTGGACTGAAGCTCGTGTGGTGGACGTGTCTCTGACCTGAAGCTCGTGTGGTGGACGTGTCTCTGACCTGGACTGAAGCTCGTGTGGTGGACGTGTCTCTGACCTGGACTGAAGCTCGTGTGGTGGACGTGTCTCTGACCTGGACTGAAGCTCGTGTGGTGGACGTGTCTCTGACCTGAAGCTCTTGTGGTGGACGTGTCTCTGACCTGGACTGAAGCTCGTGTGGTGGACGTGTCTCTGACCTGAAGCTCGTGTGGTGGACGTGTCTCTGACCTGGACCGAAGCTCGTGTGGTGGGACGTGTCTCTGACCTGAAGCTCGTGTGGTGGACGTGTCTCTGACCTGGACTGAAGCTCGTGTGGTGGACGTGTCTCTGACCTGGACTGAAGCTCGTGTGGTGGACGTGTCTCTCTGACCTGGACTGAAGCTCGTGTGGTGGACGTGTCTCTGACCTGGACTGAAGCTCGTGTGGTGGACGCGTCTCTGACCTGGACTGAAGCTCGTGTGGTGGACGTGTCTCTGACCTGAAGCTCGTGTGGTGGACGTGTCTCTGACCTGGACTGAAGCTCGTGTGTGGTGGACGTGTCTCTGACCTGGACTGAAGCTCGTGTGGTGGACGTGTCTCTGACCTGAAGCTCGTGTGGTGGACGTGTCCTCTGACCTGGACTGAAGCTCGTGTGGTGGACGTGTCTCTGACCTGAAGCTCTTGTGGTGGACGTGTCTCTGACCTGGACTGAAGCTCGTGTGGTGGATGTGTCTCTGACCTGGACTGAAGCTCGTGTGGTGGACGCGTCTCTGACCTGGACTGAAGCTCGTGTGGTGGACGTGTCTCTGACCTGAAGCTCGTGTGGTGGACGTGTCTCTGACCTGGACTGAAGCTCGTGTGGTGGACGTGTCTCTGACCTGGACTGAAGCTCGTGTGGTGGACGTGTCTCTGACCTGGACTGAAGCTCGTGTGGTGGACGTGTCTCTGACCTGAAGCTCGTGTGGTGGACGTGTCTCTGACCTGGACTGAAGCTCGTGTGGTGGACGTGTCTCTGACCTGAAGCTCTTGTGGTGGACGTGTCTCTGACCTGGACTGAAGCTCGTGTGGTGGACGTGTCTCTGACCTGGACTGAAGCTCGTGTGGTGGACGCGTCTCTGACCTGGACTGAAGCTCGTGTGGTGGACGTGTCTCTGACCTGAAGCTCGTGTGGTGGACGTGTCTCTGACCTGGACTGAAGTTCGTGTGGTGGACGTGTCTCTGACCTGAAGCTCGTGTGGTGGACGTGTGTCTGACCTGGACTGAAGCTCGTGCGGTGGACGTGTCTCTGACCTGAAGCTCGTGTGGTGGACGTGTCTCTGACCTGGACTGAAGCTCGTGTGGTGGACGTGTCTCTGACCTGGACTGAAGCTCGTGTGGTGGACGTGTCTCTGACCTGGACTGAAGCTCGTGTGGTGGACGTGTCTCTGACCTGGACTGAAGCTCGTGTGGTGGACGTGTCTCTGACCTGGACCGAAGCTCGTGTGGTGGGACGTGTCTCTGACCTGAAGCTCGTGTGGTGGACGTGTCTCTGACCTGGACCGAAGCTCGTGTGGTGGACGTGTCTCTGACCTGGACTGAAGCTCGTGTGGTGGACGTGTCTCTGACCTGGACCGAAGCTCGTGTGGTGGACGTGTCTCTGACCTGAAGCTCGTGTGGTGGACGTGTCTCTGACCTGGACTGAAGCTCGTGTGGTGGACGTGTCTCTGACCTGGACTGAAGCTTGTGTGGTGGACGTGTCTCTGACCTGGGACTGAAGCTCGTGTGGTGGACGTGTCTCTGACCTGGACTGAAGCTCATGTGGTGGACGTGTCTCTGACCTGAAGCTCGTGTGGTGGACGTGTCTCTGAAGCTCGTGTGGTGGACGTGTCTCTGACCTGGACTGAAGCTCGTGTGGTGGACGTGTCTCTGACCTGAAGCTCGTGTGGTGGACGTGTCTCTGAAGCTCGTTGTGGTGGACGTGTCTCTGACCTGGACTGAAGCTCGTGTGGTGGACGTGTCTCTGACCTGAAGCTCGTGTGGTGGACGTGTCTCTGACCTGAAGCTCGTGTGGTGGACGTGTCTTTGACCTGGACTGAAGCTCGTGTGGTGGACATGTCTCTGACCTGGACTGAAGCTTGTGTGGTGGACGTGTCTCTGACCTGGACTGAAGCTCGTGTGGTGGACGTGTCTCTGACCTGGACTGAAGCTCGTGTGGTGGACGTGTCTCTGACCTGGACTGAAGCTCGTGTGGTGGACGTGTCTCTGACCTGGACTGAAGCTCGTGTGGTGGACGTGTCTCTGACCTGGACTGAAGCTCGTGTGGTGGACGTGTCTCTGAAGCTCGTGTGGTGGACGTGTCTCTGACCTGGACTGAAGCTCGTGTGGTGGACGTGTCTCTGACCTGAAGCTCGTGTGGTGGACGTGTCTCTGACCTGGACTGAAGCTCGTGTGGTGGACGTGTCTCTGACCTGGACTGAAGCTCGTCGTGTGGTGGACGTGTCTCTCTGACCTGGACCGAAGCTCGTGTGGTGGACGTGTCTCTGACCTGAAGCTCGTGTGGTGGACGTGTCTCTGACCTGGACCGAAGCTCGTGTGGTGGACGTGTCTCTGACCTGGACTGAAGCTCGTGTGGGTGGACGTGTCTCTGACCTGGACCGAAGCTCGTGTGGTGGACGTGTCTCTGACCTGAAGCTCGTGTGGTGGACGTGTCTCTGACCTGGACTGAAGCTCGTGTGGTGGACGTGTCTCTGACCTGGACTGAAGCTTGTGGTGGACGTGTCTCTGACCTGGACTGAAGCTCGTGTGGTGGATGTGTCTCTGACCTGGACTGAAGCTCATGTGGTGGACGTGTCTCTGACCTGAAGCTCGTGTGGTGGACGTGTCTCTGAAGCTCGTGTGGTGGACGTGTCTCTGACCTGGACTGAAGCTCGTGTGGTGGACGTGTCTCTGACCTGAAGCTCGTGTGGTGGACGTGTCTCTGAAGCTCGTGTGGTGGACGTGTGTCTCTGAAGCTCGTGTGGTGGACGTGTCTCTGACCTGGACTGAAGCTCGTGTGGTGGACGTGTCTCTGACCTGAAGCTCGTGTGGTGGACGTGTCTCTGACCTGAAGCTCGTGTGGTGGACGTGTCTTTGACTGGACTGAAGCTCGTGTGGTGGACATGTCTCTGACCTGGACTGAAGCTTGTGTGTGGTGGACGTGTCTCTGACCTGGACTGAAGCTCGTGTGGTGGACGTGTCTCTGACCTGGACTGAAGCTCGTGTGGTGGACGTGTCTCTGACCTGGACTGAAGCTCGTGTGGTGGACGTGTCTCTGACCTGGACTGAAGCTCGTGTGGTGGACGTGTCTCTGACCTGGACTGAAGCTCGTGTGGTGGACGTGTCTCTGACCTGGACTGAAGCTCGTGTGGTGGATGTTGCCGCGGTGAGTCTCCACCTGCTGCAGCTCCGTGTGGCTCTGAGTGTCCCACACAGAAACTGTCCCGTCTTTACATCCAGAGACCAGCAGCGTCCCAGCAGCGCTCAGGTTTATGCTGTTCACCTGGAAACAGACGACGTTTATCAGAACGGACAAAGATTTGAATCAAATGAACATTTAAGGTAGAAGGAGGCGTTTCTGATTCTCTAAAAACACTTAGACTGATCTGGTTTTTACAGTATCGGTTTGGATCAGATTTGGTAAAAAGATCAGGCCGATACAGCGGAAAGCGTCGTCCACATGCAGCTGTCAATGCTAACGCTGCAGCTAACGCTAACAGAGCGGCTCAAACACAGACTGAGGAGGATAAAAAAGCTAAAAACATGATTAATGACAGAGATAATATTTGTTTTAGCAGCGATGTCGTCACGGAGCCTTAAGAGTGAAAACCAAACTGTGGACAAATCGTGCAAGAGTCGAACAGATCGACTAGTGGCCACTCCAGGTACTGCAGCTCACAGAAGCTCGAGCCCAGACACAATTTTCCCATAGAACACAATTTTTCTGTGA
Source organism: Periophthalmus modestus (assembly GCA_019594935.1). Classification (NCBI taxonomy): domain Eukaryota; kingdom Metazoa; phylum Chordata; class Actinopteri; order Gobiiformes; family Gobiidae; genus Periophthalmus; species Periophthalmus modestus. The sequence goes on along the minus strand of JAIEZT010000040.1, from coordinate 386,006 downwards.
TTTCAAACGGCCCGTGTTCTGACAGCTCATCCAGCTTTCACAAAGATTTTGCATTTTCACAGCATGAACTTGTTTAAAAATTTTAAATCTTCAAAGTGCCTAAAAGTTATCTTTGTACGATTTAGCCTATCTCACTCGGAGCCCCGCCCTAGCCCCGCCCTAGCCCTAGCCCCGCTCTAGCCCCGAACTAGACCCAGCACTAGCCCCGCCCTAGCCCTGCCCTAGCCCCACTCTAGCCCCGCCCTAGCCCAGCTGAAGACCGGCTCTAGCCACTATCACTCTGATTCTGATTGTAGCTCGTACTGAACAAATAATGCAGAAGAAACAATGATTTTTGGGCCCACGTGTGAATGAGCACAGGCCGTCGAAAACAACACGACGCCATCTTGGATTCACCTTCTTGATCTGATTAGACTTAAACGCCGTAGACTCACCCCGGAATCGTGCTCTAGTTCAGCCAGGAGTTCAAACTGAGATCTTTTCTGAGCGTTTTCGGAGGCGCAGTGCCAAACCTGCGGTGAGAGAAACGGCAGGTAACATCTTCATATTTTAACAGACAAATAAATCACATAAAGGCCGTACATCACTCAGGATTCACCTTAACCGTAGAGTCCCACGACGCCGTGTAGAGCCGGTCGTCAAACCAGCGAATCGCACTGACGGCGTCATCGTGACCCATGAGCGTGTCCTGACGCCGCCCGAACGGGACAGAGTAGAAATATCTAAAAAAAACAACAACTTTAGGTCACGATGGTCGACGTCTTTCCCTGAGCGTTAGCAACAGGTTTGACTGACAGTGTGGCTAAAATAAATATATAAATAATGTCAAAACTAATTCAAATACTGCAGATTACTTACACGTTGTTGTCCCACGAGGAGCACACGACGGTTTTTCCATCGGCGAGAATCAAACACGAGGATAAAGCCTCCAAAGACACACGAGAATCATTAGGCGAGAATTAGACAAATATTTAACTTAAGGATTAAAGTTTTTACCATGTTTGAGAACGACATGCTTCTCTGGAAATCCTTCAGCTCTTTAGAAAACATCTTTAAGGTCGAGTCTGGAAAAAACAGCAAATTGTTAGAATAAGACACTGAGATGGCAACAAAATCGATGAAAAGTCTATAGTACGTAGCTCACTCCCTAAAAATATGAGTTTTCAGCAGCAGGATGAAGTACTCACTTAAGTAAAAGTACAGAAACAGAGGTGAAAGGTTAAAAGTATCACATGAACAAGTCGACTTAAGTAAAAGTATTTAAGTACCGTTTAAACATGAGCTGAAGAGTAAAAAGTGTTGTTCATTTGTTAAACTGTAAATGCAGTAAATTTGGATCAAAACGATTCATATTTTGGGAACAACACGAATCAATGTCTCAGTTTTTCTTTTTTTATTTTTGTTTATTCAGGATGTTTCCACGAACATGGTACAAATAACCCCTCAAATCAAATGAAAAGTACTTTTACTGTTCAGTCCTGTTCAAAAATGCAGTGCAGTAGAAAGTACAGATACTGCTCTCAAATGTACTCAAATAAAAGTCAAAAATACACACTTAAAATGTACTTAAGTAGATTTTTTCAGGTACTTTATACTTGTACCAGCTCTTAAACAGTGAATGAGGCAAAAACCTTCGTAGTTTGTTTGTAGTTAATTCTTAATAGATTCAGAAATAAAGCTGCAAACGTAATTTTAGTCTAATCAAAATTTCAAAATGAGGCTAATTACAAAACATCTGATTATTTAAATTTGCTTTAAAATTAGGTTTATGTTACGCTCGCTGCACACTACAGGATTTTTCTGTCTTAAATGATTTTTAAACAAAACCACAGAATTAAAGAGAATCAGATCAGCAGCAGTGAAGGGTCCGGACACCACAAGCTGAAAGTCACGATCGCTCCTGGAATCAGCTGCTTCCCGTCGACAGTAAAACGACTCTGAGACTCGGATGTGTTTCAAAGATCAGAGCAGTGAATTTAAACTTTAGATACAAGTCCAAACTGTGTCATTATTATTAGTGAAACATGTAGAAGTGGTTCAAAGGACGAGATAAACGACACAAGGAGCAGAGTCGTGTTTACTGCAGCAGAAAACTGTTTTCATAGATCTGTTTAGGGTCATTACTTCCAGAGGTCACAGTCTAAAGGAAGATCTGGATGAGACGATGCCGTTTATGACTCAGGAAACAGCACAAATAATGACACAACTTTAACTTTCCAGAGTTTGTATCTGGCTCCTCAGTTTCCGTCACTCCCTCTGCCCCTGACGCTCGGTTTTATCGGCTGTTGCCTGATATTTTGTGGTCACGATATAACAGAGCAGCTCAGAGTCGCTCGGACGCCGCACATATGAGAATCCAAATTCAGGTAGTGCCCCCTGGAGTCGGGGAGGAGCAAAACAGCTCCTACATCAGACATGATCCTGTGGTGTTTGTTGGGTTTAAGTTCACCCGTTCAATTGTGTTATTTAGCGTTCTGTAAAATCAATTCTCCAGCTGAATGTGTTTAAAATGTTTTGGTTTCTGTATTTTTTTTTTTATTTTTTATTTTATCTTTGTAATAAAAACACAATAGTATACCACCCCCCTCCCCCCCAAAAATAGTACTTAAAATAAAATAGTATCTGTTAGTGTCTGACCTTGAGACGTGGAGAAAATGGCAGATCCGTCTCGTGTAACAGTGATGCCAGTAACAGCCCTGCAGACGACGAGAAACACGAGGATTTAGATAAATATATGTAAATATAAAAGTACATGTGTAAAACTTTGACTAAGGGACAAATGGAAACAGTGAAGATCTGAAAATACAAAAAACACGACAGAGCAATGGTGGAAAAGTACTGATACCAGAAATTTCTGGACCCTGACGTCTGGACCCTGATTCTGACGTCTGGACTCTGACGTCTGGACCCTGACGTCTGGACCCTGATTCTGACGTCTGGACCCTGACGTCTGGACCCTGACGTCTGGACTCTGACGTCTGGACTCTGACCCTGACGTCTGGACCCTGACGTCTGGACTCTGACGTCTGGACCCTGACGTCTGGACTCTGACCCTGACGTCTGGACCCTGACATCTGGACCCTGACGTCTGGACCCTGACGTCTGGACCCTGACGTCTGGACCCTGACGTCTGGACTCTGACCCTGACGTCTGGACCCTGACGTCTGGACCCTGACGTCTGGACTCTGACCCTGACGTCTGGACCCTGACCTCTGGACCCTGACGTCTGGACTCTGACCCTGACGTCTGGACTCTGACTCTGACGTCTGGACCCTGACGTCTGACCCTGACGTCTGGACTCTGACCCTGACGTCTGGACTCTGACTCTGACGTCTGGACTCTGACGTCTGGACCCTGACGTCTGGACCCTGACCTCTGGACCCTGACGTCTGGACACTGGACTCACTCTTTGTGGATTTTGTGGCTGGACACGAGGGTCAGGTTCCCCATGTTGGCCCAGGCCAGCCTCCTGCTCTCCTCCGTCAGGTCTTCAAACGAGGAGTCGGCGCTGGGGGAGGCTGTGGAGAACACAGGGTCGAGGGTTATGGTCATGGGACTTTGAAAGATTCAGATCCCATAAAAGAGCCAAAGAGCCGTTCAAAAGACTGGCTCTTTTTATATTTATTTAACTCATGAATCTACAAACTCACAGAGAAAGACCAAGGCTCAGATGTGTTTAAAGTTTTTTTGTTTTTTGGATTTATGCAGAATCAAAATAAAACTTTGCACTACAATAAAAATAATTAAAAACATAACTGTTATTACGATGTCAAATATGTTTCTTTGGTGAAATAGTAAACAGTCACATTTTTTACGTATAGACTGTATTTTCTGGACTATAAAGTTTGTCGGGGCGACTTATCCTCAGATGATTCAAATATATGTCACATGTTGGTGTCACACTGACGCCACATGAGGGCGCTCTAGACTTGTACCAGTCTCTACTCCCCAAGAACCACATTTTAACACTATGCTCATTTAAAAGACTGAACAAAATGGATTTAGTGATTTTTTGGAGTGAGATCCAGAGTAAACTTGTTGTTTTTTCTGCTTTAGTTTGTGATTAACTGTAAATATCTGACGTTAACAAACTGACACGTTCAGTTCTGTCTGAGCTTCAGCTGAACAAATATAAATGTGTGACGTGAGCCTGAAGTTCTGATATTCAGCCTGATCTTCTCTGTTTTATTCTTATTATTATAACTTGATTTAAAGATAATATGTCTGTTCTTGGTCTCGGATTTTGTCAAATAAATTTCACCAAAAATGCGACTTATACATGTTTTTTTCTTCATTATTTTGTGTTTTTTCTCTGGTGCGACTATAGTCCAGAAAATACAGTAGTAAAAAAAGCAAAGTGTGGAGACTTTGGCGATTTGAATATAGGATATAAAACATATTTAGTGGAGTTATTTAAAGTTTTTTCTGTAAATTACTTCATATATTTGATGTTTGTCGGGGTTTGTCAAATAAATTTCCCCAAAAAACACGACTTGTACGTGTTTTTTTCTTCATTATTCTGGATTTTTTGGCTGGTGTGAGTATGTGTTTTGTAGTTTTCATATCTAATTAGGAGAAATTCCAACATTTGTCTGAGTTTTACTCCTGATACAGAACATCAGGAGTAAAATGTAAAAACTGTTGGTTTACTTTATAAAACCAAATCTGAATTGAATGAGAAATGCTGCAGATATTATTTTCATCATTGTGCTTCTGTATTTATCTGACTGTTCGGAAATTTGGGGAAATGCTGTAAAAGCAACGTAGATCCTATAATTAAACGACAGAAAAGGGCAAAAAGAATCATTAATAAAGCAGGATTCTGTCCGACTAATGAACTATTTATAAAATCAAACATATTAAGATTTACAGACATAGATAAAATGTCAATTCTGTTTTGTGAATAAGGATTTTCCTGTAGGATTCAGTCCTTCTTTAAATGAAGAAGTAGTTACTATAATTTAAGAGATTTGCTTCGGTTTGACTCCAGTAAAATAAGAAATAATGTGACAAACATGTGTCTGTTTGAGGAATAAGACTCTGGACCAATGATGAGTTTAAGTGAATTAAAACTCGTCTAAATTCAAAAAAACTTTAAAGCCTGAGTTCATTCACACATTTACACTGCTGCAGGTCGTATGAGCCAAGACATTTGTGTTTAAGATATTGATTTAAGTAAATAAATAAAATGTATTCATTGAGTTTTAGTGGTGTGACTCTCAGACGAGCGAGAGAAATATAAATATATAATAATTGGACCGACCGGGGGAGAGTTCGCTGCCGGGGGAGGTGACGCTCGGGCTCCGGGTGATGTTGTGAAATCGGGGGGTGATTCTCTGGGGGTGGGGGCTCGTGAACAGTTGGGTCGGGGTCTGTCCGAACTCCAGGATCTGAGTCAGCATCGCTATCCTCTGGTCCGGATCGTCAATGCTGCGAGCGACAGAAAGTAAAGGGTTTGGATCAGCGTTTAGCAGCAGTGTTTGAATTATTCCTCACATTATCTGAGTCGTTACATTTAACCCGGACTCACCTGTCATAGTCGACGCCTCCCTCATACGTCAGAGGATGAAAAACTGAAAAATAAATAAATATAACCTTAAAATCCTGATATTTTCACCCCAGACCTGCCCGTCGTGTATCGTACCGTTATGAGCTGCTATGGCCTCACTCCCTCTCTGTTTGAAACCAAATATCAGGTCGATCCACTCGTGAAGGTGCTCGGACACAAACTGACTCTCCAGAGCTGTTCTGTGCTTCTGGAGGAAGTCGTGAGCGTCTGAGAATAAAAAAAACACAGATATTTAAACGTGAACACGGCTTCCTCACTCGGAACAGAAATACTGACAAAAATGAGTCAAAAACGAAACAATATTTGAGGCTTTTCGGATTAAATTAGAGATAAATTGTCGTGTTTTTATACAGAGCTTTTCCACCACAGACACTGAGGGTGAGGCGGGTTTAGTGTCTTGCCCAAGGACACAACAACAGCATTCACCTGTGGGAGCTCGACCGACTGAGCCACTGTCGCCACTTTAACCACTTTTTAGAACAAAGTTGTGCAGTTTTCGTACATTTTGTTAATATTCTAATTCATCTTGACGTCGTGAGTTTAATGTGTTAAATCCAGAGGTGGAACAGGATGAAGTAAAAGTGAAGCAGACATGTCAAACTCAGGCCCCCGGGTCAAATTTGGCCCTCGATATAATGATATTTGGCCCTTTGAGATCATAGTAGACCAGTATAGATGCACCGCTAATACTACGAATCCCAGAATGCTTTGCAAATACGTTAGCGCCAACCCCCAACACTTCTATTCACACTCATTAGCATCTGCTCCTGTCGCCTCAGATTTAATTTAATCCACCGCTTCTGAAAAAAAGTAACATTTTTCAATAAATATTTAGTTTGGCCTGAGTTTGACGTCCCTGGAGTGAAGTATCTACAGGTCAGAGCAGTATCTGTACTTTAAATACATGATAAAGTTAGTACTTTTTACTTCATGACATTTGATGCACGATCAAATCTACTTAAATCTTTTATTTTCAAGATGAGTTCATTATTTTTGTTTATATCAAAGTAGTTTTACAAGTTTAGTTTAAGGTAATTTGCATATTTAATATATACTTTTACGTGAATATTTCAGATTTTTTTTTTTTTATTTGTTTACGTCTGTTTTGCTGTTTTTTTATGTTTGTCTTTTTTGTTTTTGTTTCTGTTTGTTTCTGTGAGACCAGAATGCACCTGGGCCGAGGAGCACAGCGGAGGAGAAAAGTGCTCAAATAAAGTACAGGTACCTCAAATGTGTACTTAAGTAAAGTACATTTTACAGTATATACTTTTTACTTTTCCTTGAGTACATTTGAGAGCAGTATCTGTACTTTCTCCTCCACTACATGAAGGAACAGGACTGAAAAGTGAAAGTAAGAAAGTCAAATCTGTATCAAAACCACCACAACTGAAGCTTTAAAGACTCAAAATCTGGGAGAAATACTTTGACTTTTGACTCTTTAAGTACATTTTTAAACACATACTTTAATACTTTTACTTAAGTATTAAAGTACGTGTTACTTCTTCCCCTGTGGTATAACTCTCCTCTGGCAGCAGCGTTTTGTACCTGACGCCCAGGGAGGAAGAACCACGTCTCCGACATAACTCCCGTTCTGCCGCCGCCCCAAGTCCAGCCCCAGACGGTTCTCCAGGAAAGTGACGTCCGTCCCATAAAACTCAGGAATCAACTGCAAAGAGAAAACACAGAGTAAGAGAGAAAACACAGAGTAAAAGAGAAAAGACAGAGAGAAAACACAGAGTAAGAGAGAAAACACAGAGTAAAAGAGAAAAGACAGAGAGAAAACACAGAGAAAAAGAGAAAACACAGAGAGAAAATACAGAGAAAAAGAGAAAACACAGAGAAAAAGAGAAAAGACAGAGAGAAAACACAGAGTAAGAGAGAAAACACAGAGTAAAAGAGAAAAGACAGAGAGAAAACACAGAGTAAGAGAGAAAACACAGAGTAAAAGAGAAAAGACAGAGAGAAAACACAGAGTAAGAGAGAAAACACAGAGTAAAAGAAAGAGAAAAGAGAGAAAAAAGAGAGAAAACACAGAGAGAAAAAACAGAGAGAGAAAAACAGAGAGAAAAACACAGAGTAAGAAGAAAAAACACAGAGAGAAAACACACAGAGTAAGAGAGAAAACACAGAGTAAAAACACAGAAAAAAGAGACAGACAGAGAAAAACAGAGAAAAAAAGAGAAAACACAGAGAGAAAACACAGAGAAAAAGAAAAAAACAGAGAGGAAAACACAGAGAAAAAAAAAAAAAGAGAAAAAACAGAGTAAAAAGAGAAAAAACACAGAGAGAAAACACAGAGAAAAAGAGAAAACAGAGAGAAAAACACAGAGAAAAAGAGAAAAACCAGAGAGAAAAAAGTAAAAGAAAAAAAACAGAGAGAAGAAAACAGAGAAAAACAGAGAAAACACAGAGAGAGAAACAGAGAAAAAACACAGAGAAAAAGAGAGTAAAAAGAACAGAGAGAAAAAGAGAGAAAAAAAGAGAAAACACAGAGAGAAAACACAGAGAAAAAGAGAAAACACAGAGAGAAAATACAGAGTAAAAAGAAAAAAACAGAGAGAAAACACAGAGAAAAAGAGAAAACACAGAGAGAAAACACAGAGTAAAAAGAAAAAAACAGAGAGAAAACACAGAGAAAAAGAGAAAACACAGAGTAAAAGAGAAAACACAGAGAGAAAACACAGAGAAAAAGAGAAAAAACAGAGAGAAAACACAGAGTAAAAGAGAAAACACAGAGTAAAAGAGAAAACACAGAGAGAAAACACAGAGAAAAAGAGAAAACACAGAGAGAAAACACAGAGAAAAAGAGAAAACACAGAGAGAAAACACAGAGTAAAAGAGAAAATACAGAGAGAAAATACAGAGAAAAAGAGAAAACACAAAGTAAAAGAAAAAACACAGAGTAAAAGAGAAAACACAGAGTAAAAGAGAAAATGTTCTTTACCTCTTTAAAGTCTGTGGCTCCCTCTAAACAGTTTCTCCACATTTCACCCACACTGTCAAAAGAAAGAAATAAAAGTACTTCAACATGACAGAAGTAACTGCAGTATGTCACTATGTTTTCAAACTGCAGTTAAAGTGAATATTTGTATATTTTGAGCTGATAGTTTCACCTGTTGAACATTCGATCTGCCTGGTCGTAGCGTCCGTTCTGCAGACACAGCATGTGCTCTGGAGCTGAGGAGATACAACAGAAGAGTAAAACTGAGCCTTAAATCACAAACTCAGTCTGGAGCTTTAATCCTGATCGAAAACTTCTCCTCGTCAAAAACTTTTATGATTTAAACATGTTTGACTCACCGACTCTCACCAGATAAAACAGGACGTATCCAGGAGAAGAATAATGGCTCCCGAACATAAAACTGGGCTCCGGCATCCCCCGATATCGAGCCTGGAGAACAAACTCGTTACAGAAGTGGAAGAGTTTTATCTGATGAAATGTAAAAACCTGCAGCTCGTGTTTTACCAGGAGTCGGTCGAGTCGCTCTTTGTTTAAGGCTCCCACAGGTTTACTCAAGTCTCTGAAGGATGCGGCGTTTGTCAGATCTGCACGAACCAACATGAAATCAGGGAATGTGACGTGATTTTGGAGGTGGGGGAGACGTAAGAGGAAAGAGCTAGTGCGAGTAATTCTTAAGTGAGGAAAGCAGATATAGAGAATGTAAATGGGAGAAAAAAAAAAATTATATATATATATATATATATAGTATATATATATATTTTTTATATGTATATATATATATATATAAATGATATATAAATATACAATATATATATAAAATATAGATATAAATGTTTTAAAATGTAAAACATAATCAAATAAAATGAGAAATAAATTAATAAAAAAAATATAATCAAATAAAATGAGAAATAAATAAATAAAAAAAAATAATTATGAATAAAAAAGTAAAATATAATAAAATAAATTTAGGAATAAATAAATAAATACAAAAAAAAAATAAATGACTAAAAAAAAATTCAAATATAACAAAATAAAAAATAAATAAATAAATAAAATAAAAATTAAAAAGTAAAATATAATAAAATAAAATCAGGAATAAATAAATACAAAAAATAAATCATTAAAAAAGTTAAATATAACAAAATAAAATGATGAATAAACAAATACAAAAAAATGTAAAATGTAAATTATGATCAAATGAAATGATGAATAAATAAATATTTTCAGATTCTTGACTGCGATGATGACATACTTCCAGATGGGGGCGCAAGAGACAGATTTCTCTACAGATTACATCGTACCCTGCCGTGAAATATCTAAACGGTAAAGTACATGATGTCCATACAGTATAATCTGAATAACCGCCGGCTATGACCTATGACCTATGACCTATGACCTATGACCTAACCGTGACCACTGCGGCGGCGTTTTACCGAGCTGGGCGCTGCTGTAGTCGGAGAGCACCCAGGGGAACACGGGGTACTGCGAGAGGTCGTTACACGAGCGGTCAGCCAGGTTGTTGAGGTGAAGCAGGTACTCGTAGTTACTCAGGAGACCGCGCTGCCACTGCAACATGTAGCTCTCCGCCGTGTGCTCCGTCATGTGGTTCTCTGAAGAAGAAGAAGAAGAAATCATATTAGACTTTAGGATTTTGTTTTCAAAGATTGTGTAACGACGTGGACTAAGTGAGTGTGAAGTCCAAATGAAGCTCATCGAGGCCCAGCATCGCGGATAATTCAGACACGAGTATCGTAGCAACCGAAGAGCCAATCCAGAGAGAGGCTGAACTGAAGATTTATCATGGAGCAAAAAATAAATACATGTAGTCAAGAGAGCAAAAAAATTAAAATGAACTCAAAATAAAAAAAAAAAAATTTATAAAACAACAACTCAAAATAACTACAAAAATTAATAAAACAACAACTCAAAATAACTAAAAAAATAAATAAAACAACAACTCAAAATGACAAAAAAATACACATTTAGTCAGAATAACTTTAAAAAAAATTGAAATAAGCAAAAAAATTAATAAATAAACTCAAAATAACTAAAAAAAAAAAAAAAAAAAAAAAACAAAAAAAAACACAAAATAGCTAAAAAAACCGAAACAAATTTAGTCAGAACAACTTAAAAAAAAAAAATTGAAATAAGCAAAAAAAAACAACCAAAAACCTCGAAATAACTAAAAAAAAAAAAAAAAAAAAAAAACAACAAAAAACTCAAAATAACAAATAAAAAAAAAGAAAGAAAAAAACCCTCAAAAACAAAAAAAAAAATTAATGTAGTCAGAACAACTTAAAAAAAAATGAAATAAGCAAAAAAATTAATAAATAAACTCAAAATAACAAAAAAAAAAAAAAAAAACAAAACAACAAAAACTCAAAATAACAAAAACATAAAATAAACCCTCAAAATAACTCAAATAAAATAACCTAAAATAACAAAAAAAAAAAAATAAATAAATAAAATCAAAATAACTAAAAAGAAATTAACCCCAGGATCATGTAGAGGGTTAATCTGAACATTTAAGACCAAAATGAGTCTGAAGCAGCAGAGACAGAGAGAGAGACAGTTTTTCAATAGAAAGTGAATTGGAGTCGATGGAGCAGGAAGTGCGACATGATCACTTCCTGTTTGGAACGTGGCAGCTAACAGGTTAGCTAGCCAGTCTATGGTTTTATCACAGCTAAGAAGTGGGCAGGGATGGGGGGTAGGTGAAACTGAACATTTCTGAAAATGACATCAACTAAATACAAGTATTAGACTGTTTTTCTTTATTAACTTCTAATTAAAGTTTGTCCAATAACTTACCGAGAAAAGTGGCGATGTAGTAATAAATGTCGTCCCTGTCCGCCGTGTTATAAAACTTCAGGTAAATGTCCGAGCAGAAGTCGTTCTCTGAGCAAAACACTTCAAGACCCTGGACAAAATAACAATATTTTATAAAAGGGTGACACAGCGGTCAGGGGGCAAGCACTCTACCAACTGAGCCACTGCCGCCCATATTTTCATATTCATAATTCATATTTTGTGAAGTAAAAACACTTTACTATAATAAACAGTTAAACCAGCTCAGACTCACAAGAGGCCTCAGTCCATGTCTCCTCTTGTAAATCCTTCGGACGCTGTGAAGTTTAATCTGAATAACTCGTTCCTGCAAAAAAAAAAAATTATAATAATAGTAAAATGTAATAAAAGTAAATAAAATATAATAATAAAGTTAAATAAAATAAAATAATAAAAAATAAAAGAATGATAAAATAAAAATAATAATAAAGGAATGATAAAAGAAAAGAAAAAAATAACAAAAGAATGAGAAAATAAAACAAAATAATAAAAAAATAAAAGAATGATAAATTAAAATGATTAAAAAATAATAAAAGAATGATAAAATTAAATTAAATAATAAAAAAGAATGATAAAATAAAACAAAAAAATAAAAAAATAAAAGAATGATAAAAATATAAAAATATAAAAGAATGATAAAATAAAAAAAAATAATAAAAGAATGATAAAATTAAATAATAAAAAAATAATAAAAGAATGACAAAATTAAATAAATAATTAAAAAATAAAAGTGATAAAATAAAACAAAATAATAAAAACATAAAATATTGATAAAATAAAATAATTAAAAAATAATAAAAGTATGATAAAATTAAATAAAATAATAAAAAAAAGAATGATAAAATAAAACAAAATACTAAAAAAATAAAAGAATGATAAAATAAAACAAAACAAATTTTAAAAGGCTGTGTGACCTGCCCCATGTAGATTGCTTTGCCTAAAATGTTCCACAGTATGGCATTAAACTTATCTATCTCCATGGAGAAAAGTTAGTGTGAAGTCATCAAGCCACGTCACAAGCCAGATCTGTGAGGTGGTGAGCCGACTCACAGTAACAATGTTTCTCAAGCCAATTCAAAACGCCTGTGAGTAAATAAACGCAAGACAGATATGTTTAAAGTCACACTGTGGAACATTACAGGCAACGCAGTAACCGTGGAGACAAGCAGGCCACCAGAGAAGTTACGTGGTGTACTTTAAAACATAAGAGGTTTTACTGGGTATCCGTTGAGAGGCTGGAAGTAGAGGTTTTCGTCGGTGATGCAGACGTGACCCGGGTTGGACACTAGGGGCGCCACCATCTCCACGGCGCACTCCATATGAGGCTTCTCTGCCACGCTCTGGAAACTACAGACAGACCGGCCATCAGTTTGACTGTCACAAACACACACAAACACACAAACACACAAAAACACACACACACGCAAACACACCCACACAAACACACACAAACACACTCCATATGAGGCTTCTCTGCCACGCTCTGGAAACTACAGACAGACCATCAGTTTGACTGTCACAAACACACAAAAACACACAAAAACACACAGACACACGCAAACACACAAAAACACACGCAAACACACACACACACACACACACACACACGCAAACACACACAGACACTTCAGTTTGTAAAGACGTACCAGTTTTTATCAAACGAGGTCCTGGCCAAACGAGACTGAAGATTCGCCTCAATCTGAAGGAAAGTCAAGAGAAAGAATCGGAAAGGAGATCGCCAACAAAAATGAAAAAAATAAAATAAAAAAATCACCGTATAACCCTATTTGGAAATTTACAACACATTTTCTTTACTTTAAATCTGAAATTATCTCTTCTTGCAGAATTATTTTTGCGCCAACACTCCCGACATCATCCCTATTTTAATAATCTGTTTTTAATTTACAAATTATATCTGGTAATATTTTATTTATGTGGGACAGACTCACCATGGCCGTCTGATCTCCGAGTTTATCCAGACAAGACGCTCGGTGGAGCTGCAGAAAGTCAGAATATTCAGTATATAAACATTTATATTCCTCAGAGACACGAGACAATATGAGATTTTGACATATTTGCATTTTTGGCTTTATATTAAATTTAATTTTATAGGCTGTTGCAAAAGTAGAAACGTTTTTTTGAACTTTAGCTTCTCACTGGATCCAAAATAAATGTTAATTAAACAGAAAAAAATCTCATGACATAATTTTATTCATGTGGGCGGAGTCTAACCTCTGACCTCTGACCCCTGACCCACCCGCAGCTCCTCGTCACTGCCTCATCTGTAAATATTTATTCATTTTATCGTCACTCAGTAAAAACCTCAGAGATAAAACTGGCCGGGATGTAGTGACGCCGACAGTGAGGCAGAGGGCGCTGTTGTGCACATGAATAATGACATACCTGTAATAACGTCTGGACAACATCCTTCAGTTTTAGTCCAAACCTCCAACTGAAAAGTGAGTCTCTTTGTTCCCTGTGGAGACGATTCAGGTTAAACTCAAAACAACCAGGATGTAAAAGCTTCAAAATGTGTAAATTTACTCGTTCTATTCGATAAGGAGCGATCACGTTGTTTTCCTTGATGTAAAAAACCTGTAAGAAACACAAACAGTTTAGCAAAAAGAAAAAGTCAAACCTCAGAACAAAATAAACGACAGTAATCTCTCACCTGTCCACACGAGATGGACACGGCCGACGGTTTAGGCCTGAAATATCAAACAAATTCATTTAAATACAATAAGAAAACACAAAACGACACAACCCTGACAGTTTGGAGCTCACTAGCGCCTCACAGTGGTCACAGGTTTTGGTCTTAAATGTTTGTATTAACCCTCCACATGATCCTGGGGTTCTTTTTTTTTTTTTTTTTTTTTTTTTTTTTAGCTATTTTGAGTTTATTTTTTAAGTTTATTTTTTTTTTTATTTTTTTGGTTTTTTTTTAAATTATTTTTATTATATACATATTTTTGTGTTATTTTGAGATTGTTTTTGTTTTTTTTTGTCTTTATTTTTTAAGTTATTTTTGTTTTTTTGGGGGTTTTTTTTGTTGTTGTTTTTTTTTTTTTTAGTTTTTAGGTTTTTTTTTACGCCGTCTTCTTACCGGTGGAGGCAGGACAACAGCGCCATCTGCAGTTCGACTTGTTCAGGACAGTATTCCAGGTGTGTGGGAGTAAAACGGCCACATTATGGTCTGGGGCGGAGCAAACATCAGTCGGACTTTAACGAGCTTTAAAGACGGACTTTAAACCGGGACGAGGGGCCTTTTTACTCCCACACACCCGGGATACTGTCCTGAAGGAGTCAGACTGCAGAGGGCGCTGTCGTCCTGACTAAAACACATTTAAGTTAAATAACTAAAAAAAACTTGAGCCGAGACACGTGTAAAACTCACTCATTAAACGGGTTGGTGTCTTTCTGCACAAACTCGATTTTTTTACAGTCACGAAGCGGAATCTGTGAATGAAACAAAGACAGAAATCAGCAACAACAGGAAAAAAACAGGCAAAAGTGAAATAAAACCAGAGCCAAAAGTGATCTTACAGACAGATGTAACAGAGACTGTGTCAGGAGATAATAGTAAACACATTTTTCATAATCACCTTTAAAATTGGCGTTTGAAAATCATCTGGGTCAAAAATGACAGATTTGGAGCAGATCTTCAACGATCCTCTGACTTTTCTGAAACAAAAACATGAAAAATCTGAAGTTGTGTAGAGAAAATGTCTCATAATCACGACACGAAGGAGGATCTCAAACCAAACTGTTACTGTGAAACTAACGACGACGGGACTTTTAATCCAAGATCTCGTGATTGTCGACGTCGAGTGTCAAACTCAAATTCACAGAGGCCAAAATTAAAAACTGGGAGTAAGTCTCAGGCCAAACTGAAATGTGAGGCGACAGGAGCAGAGGTTTTGGGGGTCAGCACCAACACATTTGCAAAGCATTCTGGGATTCGTAGTATTAGTGGTGCATGCGTTATACTGGTGCGGCAGCCGGTGGGAGAGCTCTAATACATTTTTAAACAGTTTCGCGGGCGAAATATAATTATATCAAGGGCCAAATTTGGCCCACGGGCCTGAGTTTGACATGTCTCGTCTACGTCTAAGCTCTTTTTTTCTGTAAATCAAAATGCAAACACAATAACAGACACATCAGGTCCTTCTTTCCCCAACGTCGCTCCTGTTAGCGTTAGCAACAGGTTTGATTGACAGCGTTGCTAAGGGCCCGCTCCCTGTTAAACCGGCAGTTTTGGGTGAGAAGGGGCGTTACCTTCAACAGCCTCTCTCCTGATTGGCTCTTTGGTTGCCAATGACATTTGTGGTCGGAAGTTCTAATATGGAAATCTGCTCCAAATTAGCTGCTAAAACTTCTAGCATCGATGAGCTAGTTACATGCTAGCTTGTTTCACTGTGTATTCTGCGTTCTGCGTCACTCATTGCAGAAGTTAAAATCTCACATGCCTCACCACAAGAGCTGAGTTTTGTGTTTTTCTCGAAGCCTAAACGTGTGATCAAGTGCCACCAAATGAAAGCACCAAAAGTACTCGCTAACACTGGTGTGATTTTCAGAGCCGATCACCTCTTTCTTTCTCTATAATCTAAACTTAAAGCATCGTGTTTTAAAGTCGTTTCTTCGTCACAAACAGACCTGGAGTTATGTTTTGCTTCATTCTCACATGTTTAACTCATAAACCAACCTGCAGATTTAGGCTGAGTTCTTCTCTCAAACTGAAAAAACGCTCCGTTCCACCTTGTGATGTCATCATGTGGTGATACAGGAAGTGCTCCACTGTGTTTTTAAACTCCACACACATTCATTTATAGAATCATTTGGATCATTTCAGTCCTGGAATAACCACTTATCTTTACTAAACTAAAGGTGAAAGGAGCTGTTAATGTGAAAAGTACCACTTGATGACATCACAAGGTGGAACAGAGCATTTTGAGCTTTGGAGATGTTACAAACTAATAATAAATGAAACAAAACACAACTCCAGGTTTGTTGTTGAGGAGATAACAGCATTAGAACATAGATTAAACCTCACACGAGTCAGTTTTGTGTCATATTGGACCTTTAAGCAAAGCCCACCATAAAAATAAAATGGAGAAATTGATTTTTTGTTTTAGACTCAACGTCCTTCTCAGTGGATGCAGTCAGAAATAATCCAGGTGTGTCTTTACCTCTCTTTGGGGGATGCAGAAGTCACGTGGTACGCAGTGTGCTGTTCAAAGTAATACTCCTCCAGATCCAGCAGCAGAAGAGAAAACCTGGAGAAAGACGCTCGGTTAGTGTAAGATCTGTGCGTTTTAGACACTTTTATGAACATTCAGACTGTGAACAGCATAAACTACACTTCAAATATCTCCTGATTCACTTGGAAGGACGTCGCCAAAACTACGACGACGATAAAGATGTTTGTGGATGATATGAGCAGGAGGAGGAGGAGGAGGAGGAGGAGGAGGAGAGACTCGGGAGGAGAGACTCAGGAGGAGAGACTCGGAGGAGAGACTCGAGAGGAGAGACTCGAGAGGAGAGACTCGAGAGGAGAGAGGAGAGACTCGAGAGGAGAGAGAGACGAGAGGAGAGACTCGAGAGGAGAGACTCGAGAGGAGAGACTCGGAGGAGGGAGGAGAGACTCGAGAGGAGGAGGAGACTCGGGAGGAGAGGGACTCGAGAGGAGAGACTCGAGAGGAGAGACTCGAGAGGAGAGGAGAGAGGAGGAGAGGAGAGACTCGGGAGGAGAGACTCGAGAGGAGACTCGAGAGGAGAGACTCGAGAGGAGAGAGGGAGGAGGAGAGGAGGGAGGAGAGACTCGGAGACTCGAGAGAGAGACTCGAGGAGAGACTCGGGAGGAGAGACTCGAGAGGAGGAGAGACTCGAGAGGAGAGAGACTCGAGAGGAGAGACTCGAGAGGAGAGACTCGAGAGGAGAGACTCGAGAGGAGAGACTCGGGAGGAGAGACTCGGGAGGAGAGACTCGAGAGGAGAGACTCGAGAGGAGAGACTCGGGAGGAGAGACTCGAGAGGAGAGACTCGAGAGGAGAGACTCGAGAGGAGAGACTCGAGAGGAGAGACTCGAGAGGAGAGACTCGGGAGGAGAGACTCGAGAGGAGAGACTCGGGAGGAGAGACTCGGGAGGAGAGACTCGGGAGGAGAGACTCGAGAGAGACTCGGGAGGAGAGACTCGGGAGAGAGGGACTCGGGAGGAGGAGAGACTCGAGAGGAGGAGACTCGGGAGGAGAGACTCAGGAGGAGAGACTCGAGGAGAGACTCAGAGGAGACTCGAGGAGAGGAGAGACTCGGGGAGAGACTCGGGAGGAGAGACTCGGGAGGAGAGACTCGAGAGGAGAGAGGAGAGAGGAGAGACTCGGGAGAGGAGAGACTCGGGAGGAGAGACTCGAGAGGAGAGACTCGGGAGGAGAGACTCGAGGAGGAGGAGAGACTCGGGAGGAGAGACTCGAGAGGAGAGACTCGAGAGGAGGACTCGAGAGGAGGAGAGAGGAGAGACTCTGAGACTCGGGAGAGGGAGAGAGAGGAGGGAGGAGCGAGAGAGGAGAGACGGAGGAGAGCTGCCGGAGAGAGACTGTGTAGATAGGGGAGAGACTCGGGAGGAGAGACTCGGGGAGAATTAGAGGGGAGAGACTCGAGGCTGAGGTGAGGGAGAGACTGGAGGTGGAGGAGGGGGGAGAGAGGAGGAGAAAAGGATAGAGGAGGAGAGAGGAGGAGGGGGAGGAAGAGGGGGAGGGAGGAGGATGAGTAGGAGGACAGAGGAGAGACTGGAGGAGAAGAGGAAGGGAGAGGAGGAGGAGAGGAGGAGAAAGAGTAGGATGAGGAGGACGAGGAGGCGGAAGAGTAGGAGGAGGAGGACAGAGGAGAGAGGAGAGGGAGGGAGGTCGAGGAGGGCGGAGAGGAGGAGGGGAAAGAGTAGGAGGAGGAGAGAGAGAGGCAGGGGGAGAGAGAGGAGGAGGAAGAGTAGGAGGACAGGAGGGGGAGAGAAGAGGGAGGAGGAGAGGGAGGACAGAGGAGGAGGAGGAGGACGAGGAGGAGGAGAGAGGAGGAGGGAGGAGAGAGAGGAGGAGGAGGAGGAGGAAGAGTGGGAGGAGAGAGGACAGAGACAGAGGAGGAGGAGGAAGAGTGGAGGAGGAGGAGAGAGGAGGAGGGAGGAGGACGAGGAGAGGGAGGAGGAGAGGAGGAGGAGGAGGAAGAGTAGAAGGAGGGAGGAGGCGGGGGAGGACAGAGGGAGGAGGAGGAAGATGAGGAGGAGGAGGTGTGGTCCTGCTCCTGAATCTCAGTCGATCACATTGACTCCACGTCTTGAACTTGACTGATATAAAAAAAGCTCAGCCCACGTTTGTTTTTCTGCTCATTTATAACGATACATTTATAGAAAACTTCATCTTGTTACTGAAAACATTTATGAACCATCAGCAAAACATTAAAGCCTAAACTCCACTTATTCTGACCATCAGCGGTGGATGAAGTACTCAGTTTTGTGACTTAAGTAAAAGTACAGATACAGAGGTTAAAAGTTACTAAAAAACAACCCAAAAAATTCACATGAAAAAAGTTCATCCATCCGTGTTCTTCCTCTTATCCAGGGCCGGGTCAGATCAAACATGTGACCTCATATTAAACACATGACGTCATGAGCAGTGCGTTTCAGTGACGTCACTTCACACAACCATCCAAAACATGACGTCATGTCTTAAGTGTTTCTCCAGTTTAAATGTGACTTAGAGCAGATACAGTATTTATTTTGTGTGTAATGCAGTTTACAAAAGTCTTCCCACATTTAAACAGTAAAACGAGTCATTTTGATCTTTCATTCACAAAGACATCACTGGATTTCTTGTAGTCAACCAAAAATGAAACTATTATCACCACGACACTAGGTTTATTTAGAGTTACCCCAGGTTTATATTAAAACCTTTGTGTTATTCCAGGTCTATATTCAAACCTTTTGGGTGAAAACTCCACAAAAACAGAACATCTGGTTACTCTTTGATGACTTTTCTTATTCTGTTTTTGACATGGGCCTTTCACGATCATTTTAACTCGTCATCAGAGCAAAAACCACATCTACGAGACAAACTAAAGCAAATAAGAGCCAAACAGAGCAGCTCCTGATCCCAGCAGCAGATTCACCCACATCCACTCAAGAAACGAGGAAAAACACCCCGAAAAACAACCTCCACCCCGCGAGACAAACCCGTTACAAGCACATTTCCGTTTAGACATGAACAAACCTTTCTTTTGAGCGCTCTGGAGTCTTTAAAAAGGCCATGACTCGTTTACATCCTCCTCCAAACACCAGAGAAACAAAACACCAGCCACTTCCGGCTGCGCTCTGTAAACACGGAAGCGTCTGCGCACCACGTGACTCTCCAGAGGCAGAAGATCGTCAATGAAAACAAAGCGAAGATGTACCACTCTGATCACATCGCTGAAACAAACGCGTTTTTCCTGCAAATAATAACGCTATCACTACAACTTCAATTACAAACACCATATAGAATTTAATTCTTAATATTTTAAACTGTGATAATGTTATAAAAGCTGTTAATTTATGAAGACGTTCAGTGAGAAACTTCCCAATACACGATCGTCACCTCACGACGTCTTGACGTGTCAAGGGGCAGTGAGGGAAGTTTTCTCTTTTTCCAAAATGTTGTAGATAAAAGTCATTAACTGCGAACAATGTCCTCTCTGTGCGGCAGGCAAAATGCAATGGAAAACACATGGCACTGGTTTCATCTTCAGCGTTGTGTTTATCGCATCATATTTCACAAATAAGGTGAGTTTTTGGCCCAAATCCATCATGTTTGTGTTGAACTTTCTATCTGCAACTACAGCTTTAGGTCAAAGGTCAGCGGCTCCTTGTGTCCACGTGACTCTCACATCTCTGTGCATTGTGTCTCCTTTCAAACAAACCAGAAAAACTGCAGTTTAACTCTCCTTCATGCATTGCTAACCTGAGGCCAAGTCATGTCTAAGCCCAACCCTGAAGTCTGGTTTTAAATAGTAAAATGTATTTATTGAAGTGTATGTTCTGTAAACTTCTTCAAACTGAATCCCAGCTGGTAGTAAAGTGAATAAATATTAATGTAACTTTGATTGACAGCAAAACAAGAACCAGTGAGGCAGGAAAATGTTTGAAACGACATTAAACGAGCTTTTTACAAGAAGGAAATGTGCTTTGAATATAAAAAGTCGTGTTGCTTGAAGCTGCATGTTTAAAGGAGGCTGGAGGTTCCCGTGACACTTCAGACGTGGAGAGACTGCAAAGGCTTTCAACTCCGAATTACGATGACTTTTTAATGACCCCACGCTTTTGGTTTTGTATTGTAGTTTGTTCTGTCTGTATTAAAGTTCACCTACCCGACTCTCTTCCAAGGGTGAGTTCAATGTTCACGGTTTTAAGTTTAATTTAAGTGTCTTTTATCATTTTTTATGTTTTAATGTCGTTTCCTCGTCACAAACAGACCTGGAGTTGTGTTTTTTTTTCATTCACACATGTTTAACACACATAACTAGGCTGAGTTCTTCTCTCAGACTCTGTTCCACCTTGTGATGTCATCATGTGGTGATACAGGGAGTGCAGATCTGTGGAGAGGCGAGCTCACATCAGAATGCAGTAATAACACCTAGAATTGAACAGAAGCCTCTGTGTATTACAGAGCTATGGTGTCACTGCTACTAGACCACATAATATCCAGCTTATCAGAGAGAAGTGTCTTGCTCAGGGACACAAAAACAGCACTTCGCTCTAATACACGACAAGGAATATTCAGTTAATGTTTATTTTAGGTAAAAATGTATGTATCTCTGTTATAATGTTGTTTCTGGAGCTGTGTTTTGTTTCATTCACATGTTTAACACACAAACCCTGCAGATTTACGCTGAGTTCTTCTCTCAAAATACAAAAAAACTCCGTTCCACCTTGTGATGTCATCAAGTGGTAATACAGGAAGTGCTCCGCTGTGTTTTTAAACTCCACACACCTTCATTTTTAGAATCATTTGGATCATTTCAGGACTCCTAAACGCTGCTGAACTAAAGGTAAAAGGAGCTGTTCACTTGAAAACTACCACTTCATGACATCACAAGGTGGAACAGAGTGTTTTTTGCTTTGGAGATGTTACAGATTTATAAACCAGTGTGACTCAAACATGTGTGAATGAAACAAAACACAACTCCAGGTCTGTTTTTGAGGAGGAAACACTATTCTAACATGTCTTAAACCTCACACACGTCCATTCTGTGTGATATAAACCTGTTTAAAGCGTGTGTGTGTGTGTCAGGTGGCAGACTCTCATCGGCGCCGTGCTGCTGCTGCTCTGCGTGAAGCTCGGCTGGTTGGAAATGAGCCACATAAACAGGTGACGTCTCGACCCGCTCATTCACAAACACAGTGACAGGACGTCTGCCAGATGTGAGAATGGGCTCGTGTTTCAGGTCGGCCGCTGTCTCCTGGCTCCCCGGGTCTCTCCTGTTTGTGGGGAACATCTACGCCGGCTCCAGAGCTCTGTCCCGCCTGGTGAGAGCCGGGACGTTACACCCGGAACAGGAGAAGTACCGTATTTTCCGGACTATAAGCCACTACTTTTTTTTCTACACTTACACACAAGATACACAGTGTCCCTCGTTTATTACGTTCCAAAAATAACCCGCGATAAATGAAAACGTAGAAAGCATTTTTTTTTTCTACAATTCTTCTCTATGTTTTGCTGCAGGTGTATTTCTCAGTTCCTCTGACTCCGCCTCTCCTCTGACTCCGCCTCTTCGTCCTGGCGCCGCTGTAATGTCTCGTAATGTTCTTTTTCCCGAGTCACTGATCCACAAACTAAAGCAGATCCATCCGCAGGTTACAGCCCTTTTTGCTCCTTGTTCAAACTTATTCTGCTGTCGTCCTGATGTTATTTTCCTCCTTCTTTATGTTGTTTCACATGTAAAGTCTCTCGTGGACGTCCAGAGCGTCCACAACGCGAGTCGGAGGCGTTTGTCTCAAATACAAAGGTCCAACGCGACTGTTTCAGAGTCACACTACAGCATCCAACATTTTGGTAAATTTGGCTGAAGCATCTGTCCTGTACAGGAGACACGACACCTCCTTTAGCCAATCAGGACTCCGAACACGCACCTCCTTTAGCCAATCAGGACTCCGAACACGCACCTCCTTTAGCCAATCAGGACGCAGAACACGCGCCTGCATACACTGTAAAAAAAGCATGTAAAACTGCACTAGTCCCTCCAAATGAACGTTTTTGAGCTAATTTTTCATATTACTTCGTGGGAAACCTGCGGCTTAAAATCCGGTGCGGCTTGTACAAGTTTTTCTTTCTAAAATTAAAGCCTGAGGCTTTAATCAGGTGAGCTCTGTAGTCCGGAAAATACGGTACACAATTTTTTTATGGTAACTCTTGTTTTACGTGTCTGTTCGTGCAGGACATCCCCGTCTTCTTCACTTTCCAGAATTCGTCTCATGTTGTGAGTTACATCATCGCAAAGGCAGTTCACAGACAGGTACGAAAATAAGACGTTTTATAAAGAAGAAATAAAGTGTTTGAGGAAATATGTCAGTGTTTTATTATAACTGATGTGAATAAACGTGTTTGAGCTCGGGTTAAGTCAAACATATCGAGTCAGATCTAGAGTTTAAAAAAGAGTCACAGACGACTTAAAAGTAACTCAGTTCTGTTATTTAAGTAAAAGTACCGATACTAGAGCAAAGAAATACTGAAGTAAAAGTATCACATGAAAAAGTATCTGTTTAAAAATGTATTTCAAGAGGATTTTGTGCAGATTTTGAGTCTTTTAAATCTTCAAATGTGGTGATTCTGATGAAGATTAAAAATAAACCCTCAGACTTTTCAGCAGCTCTCACATAATAATAGAAATACTTTTACTTTCTGCTCCACTACATTTTTGAACTGGATTGAAAAGTCAAAGTACGTATCCACTTTAAAATGTACTTAAGTATATATTTTTGTACTTCCACCACGGATTAAAACACATTTACCGTGATAACTTTACACATTTATTTTAAAAAGATCCTAGTTTTTACTTGAATATGTTTGTCTTCATGTTTTAATGATTCTTATGTAATATTTCTCTATCAGCAGAGGGTCCAGTGGCTGAAATTCATCAGGTTGGTTTATCAGAAGCTTTAAGATCCAGGTCCCAAAGTTCACGCTGAGATAAAATGTTCACTTTTCTGTTGTAGCGTTTGTCTCATGTTCCTGTCGGCCGTGAACCTGCCCCCCAACGATCCCGGGGTAAATAAAACTCTAACTGCTGCACTGAGGCCTGACCTCACGACGTCGTCTTGTTCAGTTTATGAAACACAGAACTACAGTTTTTGGAGTCAGTATGATCAGATTTAAGATTCAGGCTGTAAAAGGTTGAATTAATCGAAAGGCAAAGCTCTGGATTCACCCGTCAGTCTGTGCTCCTGCCCCTCACCTATGGTCCTGGTTTAGTCCTGCTTTGGTCCTGGTCTAGTCCCGGTTTAGTCCCGGTTTAGTCCCGGTTTAGTCCCGGTTTAGTCCCGGTTCAGTCCTGGTTTAGACCTGGTTCGGTCCCGGTTCAGACCTGGTTCAGACCTGGTTTAGTCCTGGTTTAGTCCTGGCTTAGACCTGGTTCGGTCCTGGTTTAGTCATGGTTCGGTCCTGGTTCAGTCCTGGTTCAGTCCTGGTTCAGTCCTGGTTCAGTCCTGGTTCAGTCCTGGTTTAGACCTGGTTTAGACCTGGTTTAGTCCTGGTTTAGTTCTCTGTTCCTCCCTCACCTGCTGGGTACACACTGAAGGACAAATGTCAGACACGAGTGTTTAAATGTGTTTCTTCTGCAGAGTCGCTGGGTTTTCCCTTAGAGGCTCAGTCACATTAGACGAGCTCAGAGTAGAGCTGCTGCTCCTCCATGTTGAGTAGAGCAGCTGAGGTGACCTTCTGGACGCCTCTGGATGGATTGAGGTTGAATAAATAACTCGTCTGACTCATTCCAGACTCAAACTAACAACTAAAGTCTTTTATTTTGCTCTTTATTTTCTTCTCATGATTTTGAACAATATTATAGATTTATAATAGTTTTTGTGGTTTAAATCTGCTCTTGGGTTTTTGTGTCAGTGTCATAAATCAGTTTCAGTATTATCATGTATCGTTGTATTTACTTCATGTATATATCGCTCTTTAAACGTGTGTCAGGCCTGACTCCACTCGTCTCACCGATGTTCCCTCTGTCCTGTTTAGTTTGACCTGAGAGCTTATCAATGGGCCGTGGCTCACCTCGTCTGTGTGGGTAAGACGACAAAACTCTTTACAAACTTATATTGTAAATACAGTTAAATGAAAATACTGTTTGTTCAGGTTCATATAGAGTTTTCAAAGTGAACCACAAATCCCCCGGTTTGAGGTAAGGTCACGGTCGTTCTCTCGTTGCCTTTGCCAGGTTGGAGTTTGATCTTTTATACATTTTTAAGCTGTAAAGACATGAAATAATAATGATAAAACGCTGTATCTTTGTGTAATTGCAGTGACATCGAGCAGCAGTGTATTAACTATCTCTTCAGGTAAATCGGATTCATCTGTAGTTATTCAGATATTTCAGAATTACTGCTACAAACTTGGTCTTTTTGGGTTTTCTTCTCGAGCAGTGTGCTTCTGCTGGCAGTGGCGGCTCACCCCACAGGTACAGGACGTGCTCTTCGTTTTTACATGATCCTGAGACGACAAAACTCTGTCCCCGTCGTCAGATTAATGTCCCCGTCCCTCCTCAGGTGACCTCGTGGGCGTCCTTCAGTTCCCCTCGCTCCAGTCGCACAAATTCCACTGTGGATGCTGCATCAGGTAAACGAAGAAGTAACAAAATGATGATTTGAGTGACGACGAGCTGAAACCAGAGTGTTTTTATCGAGTTTTCCCTTAACTTCAGCAGCACTTTTTTCGTCTTTTCCTCCGTCTCGTCCCTCTCTGCTCCTTTATTCATGGTGTGTCTCTCTCTTTCCGCTCGATTCTGGCTCTGGATGTGAGTAAACTCCACAAACATCTCCTCCACGTCGGTGTTTTCTTTGGCGCCGGTCTCAAACACACTCGCACCCACAGATTCACTAAACCAAACCGCGTCCCGTGCTTCCACTTTCTTCCTGAAGGGGGCGCCGCTCTTGTTTCCCACCAGGATCTCGCAGACTATGTTACAGTTTTGGGAGAGGCCAGTTGACCGTGTGCCACATTACCTCCCCTTTAACAGGCACAAGTGTGAGTCAGAACATGGAAACAGTGACACCTAGAGGCTGTAATACTGGTATCAGATATCGACTTTTAAGTATCGGTTCAGTCGATCTTCTGGTTGGACAAATAAACTGATGTAATGAGACAGTTTCCTGGATGGTTCGGATCAGGGGAATCAAACTAAATGCCAAATGTTAGTTGAATCGGCCCAATTGAGCATAATCAAGCAATTTTACGGCAAATTTTGGTTAATACAGAGCTAATATAATATTTCACTGCATTATTTAAAGTATAAGACCTAATATGTTAAATATTTCAGGCCTTATTTAAAGTATAAAGTCAGACATGGCCCTCGGTGAACAGAGTTTGGGCTCGTCTGGTCCAGAAAAGTCCAGAAAGTTATTCTACTGTAGAGATAATAACACCGACACGGCTCATTTGGACTGTTTCTGTTTGAAAGTTTAGTTTTAGAAGGAAATAAGTTGAAACCTGTATCTGTTTGTCGAGTTTCAGGAGTCAGGGTTGGTTAAGGGAACAGTTTTCTAACTTCACTGAAATAAGAAACACGAGCTGCTCTGATCGATACCAGTGTCAGATATCGGCTCCGATACTGAAAACTTTGCTCGATCTGATATCGACCTCCAGAATCGGTTCAGTCGATGTCCTGGTTCGACATAGAAACTGATTTAAAACGACTATGAGACTTTCTGAGCCGACTGTGACGAGTAAATAATGTTTCAGTTCTGTATAAAATTGTAGTTTAAAATAAATAAACTGTTTCTCCTCTGTTAACATGTTCAGGACAAACTTGAACCTAAAAACAGTCCTTCTTGTCCTCTTCTAGTGCCGTGTTGGGATTCTTGCTGCTGTTGGTCTCAGTCAAAATCAAAAGTGGACTTTCGACAGAACATCTCAAAGTCTGGATGTTCGTCGCTAAGGTAACGGCTCAAACGAGACTTTAAACACAAACGCACATAATTATCCATGTCTCTGCAGTGACTTTTTGTGTTTGCAGGTCACGGCCATGTCCCTGTCTCCATTTATGTTTTACACCGACATGAACGCTCCGTCCTTGGCTTGGTACGTTCCAGAATATTCTGACACTTTATGACTCGATCAGCTTATGTCAATATTAGAGATTGACCGATTTACTGGGCTCATGTCGATTTACAGAGACAAGAGTGAAATAAAACCCCAGGATCATGTAGAGGGTTAATACGAACATTTAAGAGCAACATGAGTCTGACAGCAGCAGGGACAGAGAGAGAGAGACAGTTTAAAAAAACTAACAAAAATAAACCCAAAATAACAAAAAAATTTCAAATAAATGCACAATAAATAACAAAAAAAATAAAATAAATGCACAATAAATAAAAATAAAAAAAATAAAATAAAAAAAAAATTAAAATAAATTTTTTTTTTTTTTTTTTTTTTTTAAAAAAAAAAAAAAAAAAATTAAATCAAAATGTTATCGGCACGGGCCAAAACCCCATATCGGCCGATCTGGATTTAAAATAAGTCTAAACTCTAACATAAATGTCTTTTGTTGTTTACAGTGTTATTACCAGTCACTGTGGAGAGGCGCTGCTGCTTTATTCAGAGAGAGATTCTAAATAATGAACTGAAAACACTCCAGTCCAGCCTTTGTCTTAAAGAGATTCTAAATAATGAACTGAAACACTCCAGTCCAGCCTTTGCCTTAAAGAGATTCCAAATAATGAACTGAAACACTCCAGTCCAGCGTTTGCCTTACAGAGATTTATCACAACTAATTATTTTCTTACCCTGTATTTTTTAATGTATTTACTAACTAATGTCTGAAAGTTATATTAACAACGCTGAAGCTAAGCAGTTTGAATATTAACGCGCCTGTTTGAAGTCTGAAGGAGGAGCTAACGACGCTGAAGCTAACACCTGTTTAAAGCTAACACTCTGTTTGAAGCTAACACACCTGTTTGAAGCCAACACACCCGTTTGAAGCTAACACTCCCGTTTGAAGCTAACACGCCCGTTTGAAGCCAACACACCCGTTTGAAGCTAACGCACCCGTTTGAAGCTAACACCTGTTTTTGAAGCCAACACCTGTTTGCTAACACTCCCGTTTGACACCTGTTTGAAGCTAACACACCCGTTTGAAGCTAACACACCCGTTTGAAGCTAACACACCCGTTTGAAGCTAACACACCTGTTTAAGTGTGAACTTGAGCCTGGATCATGTTTTGCATCATCGTCAGGTCCTGACGTGAGGCTGAACGAATCAACTTCCAAATATCGGTTCATGTCCTGGTTTGATGTAGAAATTGATTTAATAAGATTATTTACTCATCAGAGTCGCCTCAGAAAGTCTCATAATGTTTGAATTTTTATTTATACAAAGTTGTTCTTCCCTCACCTATGGTCCTGGTCCATCTGGGTCCACCTCTCGGTCCACTGTGGGTCCACTCTTGGTCCACCTTTTGGTCCACCTTTTGGCCCACCTCTTGGCCCACCTCTTGGCCCACTGTGGGTCCACTCTTGGCCCACTCTTGGTCCAGTCCTGGTCTTGTCCCGTTCTACTCTAGCCTCCTAATGTTTGAATTTTTATTTATACAAAGTTGTTCTGATTGAAATGTGACATGTAGCTGCTTTTATATTTTTAAGAAACAACAGTTCTGTATAAAAGTTTAGTTTAAAGTAAATAAATTGTCTCTGTCTAGATTTGTTGGTTCGGTCTAAGTGTGAACTGTGTGAGTCGTGTTTTCATAATCGTTTGAGCCTCTAATGGAGCTCTCACATCTATTAGCATACTGGCTATTACATACTGGCTATTAGCATACTGGCTAGCCCTGTTTTCTCTGTTTAGACACAGGTCTGAGGATGGAGTTATAAAACAGGAGATAGTTGGTCTTAGTCCATCAGTTACACAATAGTTATTTTTATTTACATCATTTTCACAATTTGCAGAGATTTTACACTTTAAAAATCTACCAGAGACGGGGGCTCGGCTCTTCAGCACGATGCCGTTGGACTCTGTCGTTAGTCTTCTTGCTTTTTACCTTTTGGGGAGAACAGGGCCTTCAGCGGCTGTCTCCTCCGTAAACGAGACTGAGGATTCTCGTCTTCTTTGACGTAACCTGAGAAAACATTTAAATATTTAAACTTTGTGCAGCCAGAAAAAACCCAAACTCATATTAGAGCTGGAAAACAGACCTGGAGTTGAGTTTTGTTTCATTCACACGTTTGAGTCACACTTTATTATTAGTCTGTTACATCTACAAAGATCAAAATGCGACGTTCCACCTTGTGATGTCATCAAGTGGTAGTTTTCAAGTGATGAGAGAAAGAGGAGAGAGAGAAGAGGAGAGAGGAGAGAGAGAGAGAGAGAGGGAAGAGAAGAGAGAAAGAGAGAGAAGAGAAAGAGAGAGAGAGAAAGAAAGGAGAGAGAAGAGAGAGAGAAAGAAAGAGAGAGAGAGAGAGAAGAAGAGTGAGAGAGAGAGAGGAAAGAGAGAAAGAGAAAGGAGAAAGAGGAGAGAGAGAGAAGAGGAGAGAGGGAAGAGAGAGAGGAGAGAGAGGGGAGAGAGGGAAAGAGAGAGAGAAAGAAAGAGATGAGAGAGTGAAAGAGAGGGAAAGAAAGAGAAAGAGGAAGAGAGAGAGAGAAGAGAGAGGAGGAGAGAGAGAAAGGAGAGAGAGAGAGGAAAGAAAGCGAGAAGAGAGAAAGAGAGAGAGAGGAAAGAAAAGAGAAAGAGAGAAAGAAAAGAGAAAGAGAGAGAGAGAAGGGGGGAGAGAGAGAGAGAGAGAGAGAGGAGAGAGAGAGAAAGAGGGGGGGAATGAGAATAGAGAGAGAGTGGATAGAGAGAGAGATAGAGAGAGGGGGGTAGAGATGATCCAAATGATTCTAGTGAAGCTGTGTGGAGTTTAAAAACACAGTGGAGCACTTCCTGTATCACCACATGATGACATCACAAGGTGGAACAGGGTGTTTTCCAGTGTTAAACATGTGAGAATGAAACAAAAACACAGCTCCAGGTCTGTTTGTGTGTTGGTTTAGATCGAGATCAGTGCTGAAGCAGAAAAAGCTGGATCTGTGCATCTCTTTTTATTCCCAAACACTTTTCATGCTGCCTGATGGTGGCGCTGTACCTCTGTCGATACACGTCTGCGTCGATGGAAACCCGACCTCCCAGAAGTTCTCAGGAGTACACGGAGGGACGTAGAGGAACCGGTGTCTGGAGCAGTTGGACAGTTTCTTCTGCCGCTCCTCGTCTGGCAGATGTGCGTAATACTGAAGGAAACGATCAGAAGGATTAAATAAAATCAGCTGGATTTATTTTCTGTTTAAATTCTGGAGAAAACTCACGATTTCACATTCTTTACAGGTCGTTCCTTTGAGTTTTCGGCGTTCGTCTTTCTTACGGATCACGGCCACGTGAGCAAACGCTGGAGGACTTCAGAAAGAAAATACAGAAGAACTTTGTTACTTAAGTAAAAGTATCACAAAAATCTACTGAAGTAAAAGTATTAAAGTACTGGTTTAAAAATGTGCTGAAAGAGTAAAAAGTAAAAGTATTTCTCGCAGATTTTGAGTCGTATAAAGCTTCAAATGTGGAGATTTTGATGAAGATTTGAGCTAAATTTAATCTGGATTAAAACCAGGACTAGAACAAGACTAAACCTGGATCTAAACCAGGACTAGAACCAGACTAAACCCAGATCTAAACCAGGACTAGAACCAGACTAAACCCAGATCTAAACCAGGACTAGAACAAGACTAAACCCGGATTAAAACCAGGAATAGAACCAGACTAAACCCAGATTAAAACCAGGACTAGAACCAGACTAAACCCAGATTAAAACCAGGACTAGAACCAGACTAAACCCGGATCTGAACCAGGACTAGAACAAGACTACACCTGGATTAAAACCAGGACTAGAACCAGACTAAACCAGGATCAAAACCAGGACTAGAACCAGACTAAACCCGGATCTAACAGAAGGACTAGAACCAGACTAAACCCGGACAAAAAACCAGACTAGAACAGACTAAACCCGGATTAAAAACCAGGACAAGAACCAGACTAAACCCAGATTAAAACCAGGACTAGAACCAGACTAAACCCAGATTAAAACCAGGACTAGAACCAGACTAAACCCAGATTAAAACCAGGACTAGAACCAGACTAAACCCGGATCTGAACCAGGACTAGAACAAGACTAAACCTGGATCTAAACCGGGACTAGAACCAGATTAAACCAGGATCTAAACCAGGACTAAAACAAGACTAAACCTGGATCTAAACCGGGACTAGAACCAGATTAAACCAGGATCTAAACCAGGACTAAAACAAGACTAAACCTGGATCTAAACCAGGACTAGAACCAGACTAAACCAGGATCTAAACCAGGACTAGAACCAGACTAAACCAGGATCTAAACCAGGACTAGAACCAGACTAAACCAGGATCTAAACCAGGACTAGAACAAGACTAAATCTGGATTAAAACCAGGACTAGAACAAGAGTAAACCCGGATTAAAACCAGGACTAGAACAAGACTAAACCCGGATTAAAACCAGGACTAGAACAAGACTAAACCTGGATTAAAACCAGGACTAGAACAAGACTAAACCCGGATTAAAACCAGGACTAGAACAAGACTAAACCTGGATTAAAACCAGGACTAGAACCAGACTAAACCTGGATTAAAACCAGGACTAGAACAAGACTAAACCTGGATTAAAACCAGGACTAGAACAAGACTAAACCAGGACTAAAACCAGGACTAGAACAAGACTAAACCTGGATTAAAACCAGGACTACACCCAGATTAAAACCAGGACTAGACCATCCAACATTATTACTAATTTGTTCTTAAACTTGAACCAAACCTTTATAAAGACACTAGTGACGTGCTCTGATTATTTCTTACCCTGTTTTTCTTTTGTTCAGATTATTTTCATCTTCAAATCCACCTGCAGCAAACACAAAAGGTCAAAGTTCATGATCCTGGGTTAACAGCACAGACTGAGACAGTCCATGGTTCAGGCGTCAAGATCTTTGCCCCAGAACAAAAAATGCAGGTGTTATGAAACGATTAGATGCAAAAACTCAAATACCAGCCCCACCCTCGTCCTCCTCCTCCTCCTCCTCTTCTTCCTGGTCGTGGGCGTGGGTCGTGGTCGTGGTCGTCTGTAGGTAACGTGGTGTAGGACTTGTAATCTCCGCAGACGCTGGTTTCGAACATTCGGTCCAAACTATCATTGGCCTTCTCTCCTAAACCTTAAAAACACACAGAAGTTTGCACTCACCAGCTCATTCTATGTGTTTTTTAGTTTATTTTCCGGACTACAGAGCTCATTTGATTAAACCGCAGAAGACATTAATATTGAAGCAAGAAAAACTTGTGTAGAGCACCGAGAGAAAACGTTTTAAAAGTAAAGAAAAAACACTGAATGAGGGTGTGTCCAAACCTTTGGTCGTGCACATACTGTATTTTCCGGACTACAGAGCTCACCTGATTAAAGCCGCAGGCTTTAATTTTAGAAACAAAAACTTGTACAAGCCGCACCGGATTTTAAGACGCAGGTTTCCCACGAAGTGATATGAAAAATGAGTCAAAAACGTTCATTTGTGAGGGACTAGTGCAGTTTTACATGCTTTTTTACAGTGTATGCAGGCGCGTGTGTTCTGTGTCCTGATTGGATAAAGGAGGTGTCGTGTTCTGTGTCGATGATTCAGATTTACCAAAATGTTCGATGCTGCAAAATCTCTGCTGCAGTGTGACTCTGAAACAGTCGCGTTGGACCTTTGTATTTGAGACAAACGCCTCCGACTCGCGTTGTGGACGCTATGGACGCTCGTCCACGAGAGACTTTACATGTGAAACAACATAAAGAAGGAGGAAAATAACATCAGGACGACAGCAGAATAAGTTTGAACAAGGAGCAAAAAGGGCTGTGACCTGAGGATGGATCTGCTTTAGTTTGTGGATCAGTGACTCAGGAAAAAGAACATTACGAGACATTACAGCGGCGCCAGGACGAAGAGGCGGAGTCAGAGGAAGAGGCGGAGTCAGAGGAGCTGAGAAATACACCGCAGCAAAACAAAGAATAACTGTAAAAAATTGAAGTTTTCTACTTCACGGATTTCATTTATACAAACCCCCGATAAACCAGACACTGTCTCTTATCACTGTAAGAAATGAGTCACTGACAGAGCGACAGACACGTCAGGAGCAACATCCTCTGCACTTTTATGTCGACTGGTGCTGGGGAAAATGTTTTTGGCGCCATGGAAAAAAAAATCTGTAAACCGCACTGCACCATAAGCCGCAGAGGTTAAAAACTGGAAAAAATTAGCGGCTTGTGGTCCGGAAAATACGGTATATTGAATTAATTTGCATTTCCTGTTGGTTTTTATCTTTATTCTTTGTTTAACTTTACCATATGCATCAGTCTCGTCTTGTTCGTTTTCCGCTCGACGCTGGAGGACGCTGTGGCTGATCCAGGTGCAGTCCGAGTCCACGAATTCTCCAGGGCGGAGTTTTTCCTCATTTTCCTAAAAAAAAACAAATTAAATCTGTTAGAGTTGATCTAGATTATAGTCAGGGGTGGAAGAAGTACTCAAGTTTGTACAGATAAATACACAAGTAAAACTAAAAGTATCACATGAAAAATCTACTAAAGTAAAAATATTAAAGCACCTGTTTAAAAATGTGCTTAAAGAGTAAAAAGTCTAAGTATTTCTCACAGATTTTGAGTCTTATAAAGCTTAAAATGTGGAGATTTTGATGTATATTTGAGTTTTGTTCAACTGAATCCATCGTTTTTTTCCGTTTTTATTTGTACATTTTTTAATAAACCTCAGACTTTTCCAGCAGCTTTACACAATAATAGAAATAATTTTACTTTTCAGTCCTGTTCAAAAATGTAGTGGAGTAGAAAGTACAGATACTGCTCTCAAATGTACTGAAGTAAAAGTAAAAATTGTCCACTGTAACATGTATACTTAAATACTTTATAACTTTCACTTGGTTATGTTCCAGCTCTGATTATAGTGCAGTAAAGTGCCTTGTTAAAAGCCTGATAAGAATGTAAAAGTATAAATAAAGTGTGTTCAGACCTCGTCAGGCCCTTGTTCCGTCTCGTACATTTCCAGAGGGAGCGCCGGGTCTATGCTCCACATCGGTTCAACTTTAAATTCTCTCGGAGCTGGAAAAAAAACCAAAACACAAAATAAGTCAGATTTTATATTGTAATCGCACGAAGTGAACAGAGACTTTTTTTATAATGGACATGGCCAACGCGAAAGCTGCCACGTCACAAATCTCTCTGTCTCTGCTGCTTCAGACTCATTTTGGTCTTAAATGTTCAGATTAACCCTCGACATGATCCTGGGGTTTTTATTTTTTTGAGTTATTTTTTAAGTTTTGTATTTTTTTTTTTTTGTGTTTTTTTTTGTTTTTTTTTGACTTTTTTTTAAAGTAATTATTATTATTATTTTTTTGTTATTTTGAGGTTGTTGTTGGGTTTTTTTTTACTTTATTTTTAAAGTTTTTTTGAGTTTTTTTTTTGAGGGTTTTTTTTTATTATTTTGAGGTTGTCGTTTTTTTTTTTTATTTTATTTTTTTAGTTGGTTAATTTTTTGTTATTTTGAGTTTATTTTTTTGTTGTTTTTTTTTAACTGTCTCTCTCTCTCTGTCCCTGCTGCTGTCAGACTCATGTTGGTCTTAAATGTTCGTATTAACCCTCGACATGATCCTGGGGTTTTTATTTCACGTCTGTGTCTGTAAATCAACATATGAACATTAATAACAGACACATCAGGTCCTTCTTTCCCCGACGTCGCTCCCGGTAGCGTTAGCAACAGGTTTGATTTGCCAAACCAGCGGTGCGGGCGAGAAGGGACATTACTTTCAACATCCTCGCTCCTGATTGGCTCTTTGGTTGCTATGATACTCTGGAGCAGAAGCTGTGAGTGTGGTTCTTTATGGTACTTCTCATACTCACAGTTCTCCATAGTGGTTTGACTTGACTTGTTTCTGTCCTGGAGCGAAGTTCGATGTTTTACTGTTGCATTTGGCTTCTTAAAAGATGAACTCAGAGACGTCATGTTTGGTTTCTCAGTGAGGGTTTCGTCTTCTGTGGACTCGCTCTGGTAAAAGAATGAAACCAGCACATTTAAATAGAAAGAGGAGCAGGTTTTTGGATTGAATAAGACAAACACTTGCCAACCTTCGAGTCGTTCAGAGGACTGGGTGGTTTAGGTTGAACTTTCATCTCCTCTCTCGTTCGTTTGGCCTTGTTGCTGCTGAAAAAATCGTCTACAGAAACTCTCTTGTTCCGGGGCGGGAGCGACAGGGAGCGGTCGGTAGTGGAGTCTGGACTGTGGTTCTTTGCTGATGCACAAGGCCTTAAAACAAAATAATATCACTGTAAATCCATTCAAACCAATAACCAAATAATAACACGTTTCATCTCCTGATTTGGTCTCACTTTGTGTGAAGCTCAGACTTAAGTGAAGACTCAGGGCTGTTTCGCTGGTTCAGAGGGTTTTCCTTTTTCTGAAACAAACAAAAATAAGTCAATTACAACGGAGTATAAGGGTCAATTAAAAATATTATTATGCGGCGCTACGAGAATTAAGTGGGAACATTTTGACATTAAAGTCGTAATTTAATGAGAAAAAGTCAAAGCCAGAAAATATTGAAAAATTATGACTTTATTCTTGTAAAATTACTAGAATAAAGTCATAATTTTACTACAATAAAGTCATAATTTTACTACAATAAAGTCATAATTTTACTACAATAAAGCCATAATTTTACTAGAATAAAGTCATAATTTTACTACAATAAAGCCATAATTTTACTACAATAAAGTCATAATTTTACTACAATAAAGTCATAATTTTACTACAATAAAGTCATAATTTTACTACAATAAACTCGTAATTTCACAAGAATAAAGTCATAATTTTACGAAAATAAAGTTGTAGCCAAAAAAGTCGATATTTAATGATTTAGGGCTTGATGCTGACTCAAAATTAACTCATCCAAGCACCAGTCTTTTGCAATCTGCGTTCAAGTTTACACAAATGCTCATTCAGCATCTCAAACTTTGAAATACATTTTACACGTCCCATAAGTTTGTAAGTTATTAAACAGATTTGCACAGCAGTTTGGCACGGTTTTAGAACGACTGGACAAAAAGCCTGTAGAGCGCGGCGCCCCCTGGTGGTCACGGGGCAGGACACAGACTGTGCTCCGAGCCACAAACAGGTTGAGTCTCAGCTCAGATCCAAACTCCGCTCAGTGTCTCCAGGAGCGCTCAGACACACAGAGGCACAAAGGGTCATTTTTGGAGACATGTTTCAACACTTGTTAATGTGTAAAAGGCCAGAAATATAAAGTTCTACAATCGTTTGCAGGTTTTAATCTTTTAAATCAAATAATTCTCTTGCTCTCTGGTCGTGGTGATGAATTGCTCTTGCCCCTAAATCTGGATAAAATTACATCTTTACGTACATCCTTGTCTCTGGAGAACGGCTGCAGATTGTCCCACAATACAAATATCTTGGAATTGTAATAGACTCAAAATTATCATTCAATCTCACATTCATAAAATAAGTAATCATATAAAATTCAGTATTCACAACTTCAAACACATTCGACATCAAATGTCCACCCAAGCAGCCAAAATGTTCATGCACTCAATGATTCTCTCTCACATCACTGTTCACCCGTCTGGTCCCTGGCAAATACTACAACACTGAAACCTCTACAATCACTATACAAGCGAACTGTTAAAATTCTGGATAAAAAACCAAACCATCTTCACCTCTGTCCATTACTCCAAAAACACAGATTACTCAGCCTGGATAATATGATCAAATACTCCAATCTCTGCCTAATCTATAAAATCATTCACGGTCTATCATCTCCACCCCTCAGTCAGTTTATCGCCACCAGAACCACCAGCCACAGGCAAACGAGAGGAGCAGCACGAGGAGACTGCATCATCCCCCTCAGGAAAAGTTCCTTTGGGCAAACTGCTCTTTCTGTTCGTGCTGCTTCGGACTGGAACCTTACACCCACAACCATTAGATCCACAAACACCCACCACACCCTTTAAACTACAGTTAAAACATTGGCTAATTACAAATCAGATTTGTGATCACTGACTCTGCTGTTGCTTCCCCCTGCTGGCCTTTTACCCTCTGTCTGTGTGC
Organism: Periophthalmus modestus; assembly: GCA_019594935.1. NCBI lineage: Eukaryota > Metazoa > Chordata > Actinopteri > Gobiiformes > Gobiidae > Periophthalmus > Periophthalmus modestus. The sequence continues at coordinate 349,197 of JAIEZT010000040.1, read as the reverse complement.
GATTGTCATTGTCATGTGTGTATGTATTTGCTCTGGTGGTGGTTTGTAGCTGAATGATTGTTGTGAGTCTGCCCTCTTTGTTATAGTATTTATATTTCTCAACTGTGTTCTATGTATTTATTGTGTTGTAATTTTATTCTTGTTTTTTAGGTGGACAGTACCCGCTGTCAGGGGACAACAGATGTAAAATAGCCTTTGGCTAATTCTGGCATATTTACAGAAATGTCAATTAATATGCACTGTCCCTGAAATAAATAAATAAATAAATAAAATAAATGACTTTATTCTTGTAAAATTGTGAATTTATTCTCGCAAAATTATGACTTTAATGTTAAAATGTTACGATTTTATTCTTGTAGCGGCCACATATACACATCTGTTTTTTAAGTGACTCTTATACCCTGTCGTAGTAAATAAATAAATAAAAGAAACAAAAAAAATGACTGTACTGACTAGAAATCTGTGTAAACCCTCAGTCGTCCAGGTCTGATCCATAGCAAGACGAAGTTCAAATCTGTCAACTGGACAAATCGTTGTAGGAGTGAAGACGTTTCGCTGCTCATCCAAGCCGCTTCTTCAGTTCTTCTGAGCAGCGAAACGTCTTCACTCCTACAACGATTTGTCCAGTTGACAGATTTGAACTTCGTCTTGCTATGCGACTGTACTGACTATTTTTAAAGCACATTACTGAAGTTACCACACGTCGAGGGAGCAGCAGGCGACAGGTCTCTGCGATCACTTCTTCTGAATTCACGTCTCCATCTGCACAAAAACACCTCCACCATCAGTGTTTTATGTCTGGATTAGGGTTTAATTTACAGAAAGTGTGTTTTGAAAGCTCTTACCCGTCTGAGAGGCCTCGAGATCACACGTGTTTGGCACCAGCACTGGATTCTGAAAAACATCTGGCTCCTTTTCAGCTTCTGTGGAAAAGTAATTACACAGTTTCATCGACATGTTTAATTAATTATGAGGAATTACAACTGCGTCAAAATCTGAATATTAATGTTTTCAATTAGCAAATCATAAAGACCCAGTTCTTTTTAAGACCAAATGACGACGTGACAGTGGCTCAGTTGGTAGAGTGTTTGCCCACTGATCTGAAGGTTTGTGGTTCGAATCCCGCTCTCAACATAAACCTCACTGGTTGATCATATCTACTGACTCACAGGTTGGCAGTGCGATTCCAGCTCCCACAGATGAATGCTGTAGTTGTGTCACATATCCAGCATCTGTGTGTGAATGTGTGTGCTAACATGCTAACTCTGCTATTAGCGTGGGATATTTATATTAGTTTAGCAGTTAGCATTTTTGTTTTTTAATCAAGTGCTCAATCAAAAACTGCACAGCTTACGGTAAATGGTCGTTTTTATACAGCACTTTTCCACCTTCAAGTCAAAGCGCTTTACATCAAGGAACCACTCACACATTCACTCACACATTCACACATCAGAGCACACAGACACTGGGGGCGAGGGGGGTTAAGTGTCTTGCCCAAAGACACAACGACAGCATTCATCTGTGGGAGCTGGAATCGCACCGCCAACCTGTCTCATTGGGTCCGACACATGGACCGTTTATATAAATGGACATAGCTAACCTGTTAGCCGCCACGTTCCAAATAGGAAGTGATCATGTTGCACTTCCTGCTCCATTGACTCTGGCTTCAATTCACTTTCTATTGAAACACCGTGTCTCCTCTCTCTGTAACTGCTCCTGTCAGACTCATTTTGGTTTTTTTTTAGTTATTCTGAGATTTGTTTTGTATTTTTTTTTTTTTTTTTTTTATTATTTTGAGTTTTTGTTATTGTTGTTTGTTTTGTTTTAGTTATTTTGAGTTTATTTTAATTTTTTGTTATCTTGAGTTCATTTATTTATTTTTTGTTATTTTGAATTTTTTTTTTTTTTGGGTTTGGGTTTTTTTTTGTTATTTTTAGTTTTTTTTTTTTTTTTGTTATTTCGAGTTTATTTTTTTGTTTTATTGATAAACCATGTCTCTCTCTCTGTCTCTGCTGCTGTCAGACCCATAACGTCACTTCTTTATACAGTCTATGATCTGACCGCTCGACCAATGATATTTATGCCCCAAACCTTCAGATCATTGGACAAACACTCTGCCCACTGAGCCAATCGTGAAACTTTTCCCCACAACGTTAAGCCCCAAAACTGTCCGACATTCACTGACCGACAAACAGCGAGGTGTGAGCTGCTGGTGGAGGCAGCGGCTTCTCTGCGTAACGCACAAACTTGGCTTTCTCAACATTTTTACGTTTTTTGAGTTTGTTTGAAGCCGGGAGCGAACTGGCCATCACGGGAGAGTCTGGGATAACGTAGTCATCCGGCTCCGGGGATGAAGACCTCGGACGATCACAACTAAAAACACAAAAAGCTTTAAACAGGAACTGAAAATTACACTCGGGGAAGTTGGAAAGTATGTGTGTAATGTAAAGACTCAGGAATTTCCCAACCTGGTAAAACTAGTTCATACGGGAAGCGAAAACAACCATACCATTGTTAAACTAAAGGGTTTTATAACTGAAAACTGACCTGGCTGCCTTCAGTTTTTCCAGTTCTGCAGTTAGCTTTTCATTGTCATCTTTGAGGTTTTTTTTCTCTTGCTCTTTAACACAAAAACACTGTTAACTTCCAATCAGAACCAACCCTTTAAACCCAATAACATCACACTTACTTAGTTGGTCAATGAGAAGTGTATTATGTTCTTCTGTGTTTTTCAGACTGTTTTCTAAAATGATGCATCTTTCACATTCTCCATCTCGAAGCCTAAGGACGAAAGAGTTTAGAACTAGAACAAAGCTGCGACTACATTTAAAAAAGGTTCAGTATGACACGAAACTTACTATTGTAGCTTTAAGTCTAACGCTGTTCCCTCCACAAAAACAGACCTGGAGTTGTGTTTTATTCACAAATGTTTGCGCTGAAACCATCCAAAAGATTCTAGTGAAGGTGTTTGGCGTTTAAAAACTCATTGAAGCACTTCCTGTATTACCACTGGATGACATCACATGGTGAAATAGAGGGTTTTTTTCTGTTTGAGAGAAGAACTCAGCCTAAATATGCAGGGTTTGTGTGTTAAACATGTGTGAATGAAACAAAACACAGCTCCTCCAGGTTTGTTTGTGATGAGGAAACAACATTATAACAGAGATCAGAGAACAGCGTAATATAGAACCTGTAAGGATCAAAATGAAAGTGAGCGTTACCTTTCCTCTAACCCGCTGACAGCCTCCTGCAGGTTTTTGTTTTGCTCTTTCAGTTGCTGGTTACGGTTAAAAAACAGCTCCAGTCTCTGAGCGTCTCTGGAGAAAAATAAAAGCTCATATTTGAACAGAACAAAGAACACAACTGTGACTTTGAATACGATACGTACAAACATCGCTCCTTTTTCAGTTTGGCGACTTTGGCTTCCAGTTCTAAAAAATACAAAACAATCGGTGGCAGAAGGTAACAAAGTACAAGGAGGAAAATAAAGTACTTCAGTTGAATTTTTAGGTATCTGTACTGTACTTAAGTACATTTTACAGTGTGTACTTTTTACTTTTCCTTGAGTACATTTGAGAGCAGTACCTGTACTTTCTACTCCACTACATGTATGAACAGGATTGAAAAGTAAAACTTTTCTTGTGATTTAAGGGGTTATTTTTAGCATGTTCGTGGAAACATCCTGAATAAAGTTTTCAAATTCAAGCTTCAGCTTTGAGCCAAAATAAATATACAAAATTAATGAGAAAAATTAAGACATTGATTGGTTTAGTTACTGTGACCAAAATATGAATAATGTTTAATCTATATCATTACATTTACACTTTTAAAAGGTCCCATATTTCACAAAACTGACTCTTGTAGCTTTAATCCATGTTCTAACACTGTTCCCTCCTCAAAAACAGACCTGGAGTTGTGTTTTTTCATTCACATGTTTGAGTAACACTTTATTATTAGTCTGTAACTCCAAAGCTCAAAACGCTCTGTTCCACCTTGTGATGTCATCAAGTGGTAGTTTTCAAGGAGTTAACAGCTCCTTTTACCTTTAGTTCAGTAGATATAATTGGCTATTCCAGGACTGAAATGCTCCAAATGATTCTAGTGAAGGTGTGTGGAGTTTAAAAACACAGAGGAGCTCTTCCTGTATTACCACATGATGACATCACAAGGTGGAACAGAGTGTTTTCAGCTTGAGAGAAGAACTCAGCCTAAATCTGCAGGTTTGTTTGTGTTAAACATGTGAGAATGAAACAAAACACAACTCCAGGTCTGTTTGTGACGAGGAAACGACATCAGAACAGATCAGAGAATGAACCACACTTTACCGTTAAAGTACATTTTAAAACAAGTACTTAAACTTACTTTTTCCATGTGATACCTTTACTTGAGTAACTTTTTACCTCTGTACTTTTACTTAAACCACAAAACTGAGTACTTGATCCACCACTGACACAGATACAGCTCAAATTGACAAAATGGACGACAAACAAACACAATAATAATCTGAAATGTGACTTTACACCTAAACCAAATGTATGAATGAAATGTATTAAGTGTCCTTTTTTAAGCTTAGTCCCATTGAGATCAAGAATGTCATTATAAGAACATATCACACATTTTTAGAGTTTTTATTTTATGTAAACTACAACAAAACTGTCCTTTAGTGAACAGTAACACTAGTACAGGCTGGATAATCTCATTTATATTTGCAGTAAACACATTTTGAGAGTAAATACCTGCGCACTTTACCTTGAAGAGTGTTTTTGTGACATTCTCTGAGCTGATTCCACAAATCCTCAAAGTTTACACCGGGTTCGGTTCGGTCACTGCTCGGTACCGGGTCACTGCTCATTCTGGACCGGGACAGGGGTCAGAAAACAGCCTTTAATCCGCCGTGTCCAGTGACTGCCTGATCATTCTGACCGGTTGACTCTTTGTAGATCACTGACCGCGTTTAGGCTTTTACAGACAAAACTTAGACTCGAGGAAAGAAAAGCCGCGAATTCTGAACGGAACAAACAAAAAGTGAACAGCTCTCACCCTTAAAGTCAATATAAAATACTTTAAAGTGCAGGTTTATTACTTCTCGAGCCGCGTTTGAAGCTAGCCCGATGCGTCTGATGCTAGCCCGAGTGTAAACAAACTTCAATCTTGGCGCCCCGCAAAGCATGCTGGGAGCGGCGGAAGTTGTTTTTTTTAAATTAACAAACATCATGGATTATTATTAACAGTTTCATTATTGAGCCTTTGCACAGATTTATTCCAAAAGGTAATAATACAAATAATACATATATTTTTTAATTTTAATATAATCTCATGTCGTCACAGGGCGCGCGCACGTATCCCACAAACACACACTCGGGTTCAATATTTTTTAACATTTTATTTTTTTATTTTTGGTCTTTCTTTAGAATACAAAACAAGAACCGAAATCACAAAAATAACATTTACAAAACAGATTTAACGGAGGTGACTGAGGCAACATAGAAAAGCTAGTCTGGAGTGATCTTTGTGAGTTAGCCTTTTAGCCTGTTAGCTTGTTAGCCTGTTAGCCTGGTACCTTGAGGTAAAACAGCGAGCAATGTAAAGTGTTTGGTGTTTTACACGTGTTTAAATTAGTGTCTTTGTTCAGTAGTGCTGTTCACACACAGTTTCATATTAATACTTTATGCTTAGAGCATTGTTATTACACAGGTAACATAGGTGTATGTTTCTAGCTAGTTGCACTTATGGCACCATTGAATGTTTTTTTAGTCTCAGTCACACTCACACAAGGCTACTGTTCATTCACTCTCACTGACACGGTGCAAATGAACTCCAAAAACTTTTCCTACAAACAATACTTTTGGTTATAAAAGCAAATTGTCATCAAAATGTGTTTCTGGCAAAAAGCTGCATATGACCTGTGGAATTAAATCTTCTATAAAATAGTGAAAAATAAAACATTTAAACACTTAATGATTACGTAATGGCCGTCAAAGAGGCACAAACTCAAAGGTCCCATCTTTTTCCTAAAATACAAAACTGATAAGACGAATGCATACACTGCATCACTGAAAAAATCATAATAAAACCATCACTTTCTAAATCACAAAGCCGTGGAGTTACAGTTTAGTCTGCACGTTTAGAGCAGAATGTTTTTGCAAGAGCTAACGTTTATGTCCTCTTCTTTTCACATTAAGACATGGTCATGAGTGATTCAGCATCAGATTATTACTCTAGTTCCTTTGGATGTGTGCCTTTTGTTCACTTTGCATCTGTCACAGCAGGTAGATTGAGCGAGCATTATTCCATGTGCCTATATACTGTATATACACATGCATTCAGCATCATATGTGTTCCCAAAGAGTAATGTCATGTTTTAGGTAACAA
>JAIEZT010000040.1:310325-340325 GCA_019594935.1 Periophthalmus modestus | reverse complement strand
TCCCCATGGGGACCCCGTTTGGGCGATGAGCAGCAGGGATGTGGGGGGCAAACATGGTGGCTGGCATCCCATTGGGCTGGACAACCGTCGTGTGATGGATGACGTGGGGCGGGGCCGCGTACAGGGGCTGTGTGTAGTACGTGCCCTGTTGTTGTGAGGGTATTAATGCCTGCGATAAAAAGAAACCACTTTACTGGAAAAATAAGAATGTTTATTTATTTAAAAGCAGGTAAGGAGAGAACGTTCTGGGCAAAGACTCATTTTATATTACAAGTATGACAGGTCTCACTACGGACGGGCCGATATGATACTGAAAAATGAGCTGGATTCAGTATCGGTTCCATAATATCGGTTAAGTCGATTTCCTGGATGGGCCCATAGACTTTATATAAATGGACATAGCTTCTAGCTCCACTTCTTTATAAACTGTCTGTGGTTGATATGCAGTTAAAAAGTTCAAGTATAAATATTAGAATCTGAAGTGAAAAGGCTGGATCAGACTCAGCTACAGGACGAGTCTCTTTCAGACTCAGGTTATTCTGATTTTCTGCTGCAAATGACTCAAAACTGAAATCTATGATCTGTGTCTGTCTCTGTGTGTCCCTTTCTCTGTGTCTCTCTCTCTCTCTGCGTGCGTCCGTCTCTCTCTCTGCGTCCGTCTCTCTCTCTGCGTCCGTCTCTCTCTCTCCGTGTCCGTCTCTCTCTCTGTGTGTCCCGTCTCTCTCTCTGTGTGTCGTCCGTCTCTCTCTCTGTGTGTCCGTCTCTCTCTCTGTGTGTCCGTCTCTCTCTCTGTGTGTCCGTCTCTCTCTCTGTGTGTCCGTCTCTCTCTGTGTGTCCGTCTCTCTCTCTGTGTGTCCGTCTCTCTCTCTGTGTGTCCGTCTCTGTCTCTCTGTGTGTCCGTCTCTCTCTCTGTGTGTCCGTCTCTCTCTCTGTGTGTTCGTCTCTCTCTCCGTGTGTTCGTCTCTCTCTCCGTGTCCGTCTCTCTCTCTCTGTGGCCGTCTCTCTCTCTCCGTGTCCGTCTCTCTCTCTGTGTGTCCGTCTCTCTCTCTGTGTGTCCGTCTCTCTCTCTGTGTGTCCTTCTCTCTCTCTCTGTTCGTCTCTCTCTCTCTGTGGCCGTCTCTCTCTCTCCGTGTCCGTCTCTCTCTCCCTGTGTCCGTCTCTCTCTCTCTCTGTGTCCGTCTCTCTCTCTCTGTGTCCGTCTCTCTCTCTGTGTCCGTCTCTCTCTCTGTGTCCGTCTCTCTCTCTGTGTCCGCCTCTCTCTCTGCGTCTGTCTCTCTCTCTGTGTCCGTCTGTCTCTCTCTGCGTCTGTCTCTCTCTGCGTCTGTCTCTCTCTGCGTCTGTCTCTCTCTGCGTCTGTCTCTCTCTGCGTCTGTCTCTCTCTGCGTCTGTCTCTCTCTGCGTCTGTCTCTCTCTGCGTCTGTCTCTCTCTGTGTCTGTCTCTCTCTGTGTCCGTCTCTCTCTCTCTGTGTCCGTCTCTCTCTCTCTGTGTCTGTCTCTCTCTGTGTCTGTCTCTCTCTCTGTGTGTGGGAGCTGTACATGTCGGCGCTGTAAAAGTGGGAGCTGTAAACCTGAGCGTAGGGGTTCTGTTGGGGGTAGGTGCTCCTGACGGGATACACCGCGGCCGGGTAAGGGTTTGGAGAGGACGTGTAAGGAGGCACGGTCCCAGTGTTTGGAGAACAGGTCATTTTAAAAGGTGTGCCTGGAGAGTATCCTGGAAGAAAAGAAGAGGATTTAACAACATGAACATGAGAAAGAAACACACGAGGATCAGAGAAGAAGAAAGAAAGAAACACACGAGGATCAGAGAAGAAAGAAAGAAACACACGAGGATCAGAGAAGAAGAAAGAAAAAACACACGAGGATCAGAGAAGAAAGAAAGAAACACACGAGGATCAGAGAAGAAGAAAGAAAGAAACACACGAGGATCAGAGAAGAAGAAAGAAAGAAACACACGAGGATCAGAGAAGAAGAAAGAAAGAAACACACGAAGATCTGTCGTATCAGAGGAATTTATCGTCTCATATTTATGTTTTTATTGTTTTAGCTTCACAGTGAAACACTTTTTTGAGGTTCACTGTCAAATGTAAAGGAGGATTATAAATTAAACTATTTTTCAAATTTCAAAGCAGTGCTATAAATAGAATTAATATTAGTAGTACTAGTAGTAAAGGTGGCAGCAGTAGTAGAAGTAGTATTCATGATGATGATATCAGTAGTAGTAGTCGTGGTAGTCATAGTATTCGCATCATCTGTTGTGTTCGTAGTATTTGTATTATTCGTAGTTTCGTAGTGATTTGAGGTAAAATGCCTGATTCTTACCACTGGGGGATGCTTATAGTAGTAGCGGTGGTAGTAGTAGTAGTAGCAGTAGTAGTAGCAGTAGTAGTAGTAGTAGTAGATTTGAGGTAAAGTGCCAGACTCTTACCGCTGGGAAACGCTGGGTTGGCTCCAGGATACACACTGGGAGTGTAGGTAGGAGGCGCTGCTGCGTAACCCACAGGGAAACCAGCTAAAAACAACACAAAGAACAAGAAATAAACCAGAAATAAACCAGAAATAATCCAGAAATAAACCAGAAATAAACAGAAATAATCCAGAAATAAACCAGAAATAAACCAGAAATGAACCAGAAATGAACCAGTTTAACATTTCAGTACAAACAGAACAGATTAATTATAGAGAAGAGAACATAAGAACTTCACAAAAACACAAGAACATCACAAAAACACAAGAGCACAAGACCAGAAGAAGACAAAAACACAAAAACATAAAAACACAAAAACACAAGACCTTCACAGGAGCACACACCTGGATATCCTAAGCCTTTCGTGTTGGTGAAGGGGACCCCTGTTGGCGCAGGGCTGTACACCGGGTTCATCGTGCTCACGTATCAGATTCTGCACAGAAACATCATTTAAGATATTACAATTTAATTCAATAAACAGTTGTTTGAGTGGCCTGGGAGGCACTTCCCTCTAGTGGGCAACAAGTACAACTACATCATTTATGTTTTCAATTATGGTTGTTTTTTTATGTAAATACAGCTGGTTTTCAATGAACACCAGCAAATTATGTCTTTCCCAAATAAGCTACCTAATCATAGCACCACTTGTAAGCATTTATGAAGAATAAAATGCTTACATAACAAAAAGGGATAACTTTATAACGTAATAATGAGCAACTTCTTAAATAAAATATTGTAACCGAGACAAAATACCTAGGATCAATCATTTGGACCGAACTTTGTCTTTCAAAAAGCAGATAAAAATGTACAATCGAATACAACATCTCTTCTGCAAGACACATGAGGAGCAGCCTGACAGTAGAGGGCGCTCTCACATATTTCAATGCCACACATGACCTGCTGTGTGTCCTGCTCAAACCTTTCATTAAGTTCAATTTTGTAGTCAACCCTAAGGAACTTTAATTATTATTAATAATGCAGCTCCACCTTCACTGAAAACATTTGTTAAACTTTGTCCCGAACAAACTCCAGATCCACTCGGTCACAGTGAAACTGCTCAGGTCAAAAAAGATCCTTCACCTTTTCTTTTCAAACCATCAGAGAATCGGCTGCAGACTCTAAAATCATCTGTAGATCTGAATAATTTTACTAGGAATCTGAACCTACATAAGAACATTTTGGATCATCAAGTGTCAGTCTGGTTCATCTGTTTCACTGTAAAATCTGCACATAATTGATTTTTATACTGGTTTGGACTGAAGGAAACACACTGTACTGGACATGGAGACATTTTATTCTATTTTCCTGCTAATGTTAACGATGAACTGATGAAATGTGTGTTTTAATGACTTATTAAAGACTTGTTGTGTCATTCTTTATCCTAAATCTTTATTTGTATTGTTATGGATCTCTTTGACCTAACCTTCATGATACTGTCTGATATTACACGCGGGTTTATCTCTCGTCTGTTGGTCTACGAGACGTTGTGTCCAGCGTCCTCGAACCACTTGGACTAGACTCGTCCGATGGTTCTGATGGTATAAAGACGCTGTATGTTCATTTGTAGCAGAGGGCGAGACGACACTATTAGGGACGACAGCTCTTTGACGTTTATGCACAATCTGATTTAATAAATACAACTTTTTGATTCAAGACGACTTCTCTGTTGTGGAATTTCTAATAAAAAAAACCTTTAAAAATATAAAATCAACAGACTGCACCAGCCCAGCGCCTGCAGGTGGAAAGTAGAAGCAGCAAAATCTGGTACAAATCATCTTTTTTTTTGTAAGATTAATGTACATGGTCCCGACAAAGGAAGAAGAGAAGATGGGAAGAAAGGGAAGGACAAGGAAGGAAGGAATGAAAAAGGAAGGAAGGAAAGGTCAAGATTTTGGAATAATAGCTCAGAATGTTGAAATGACATTAGGAAAATCTAACCTTTGTAATATGCAGAGGACACTTTAGTCCCTTGTAACATGTGTTTTTGTGTTTTATAAAAGCTGCTTTAAGTCCCTGTTTTATAAAAATAAAGATGTAATATGCAGAGGGTTTCTTAACACTTTAGTCCCTTGTACGTGTGTCTTTGTGTTTAATAACAGCTGCTTTAAGTCCCTGTTTTATAAAAATAAAGATGGTTGTGGCTTTTACTTCATAAAGATTTACAGTGAAGGTGAAACAAACAGGACACTTGTCATCACCAGCCAACCTCCAGCTCTGAGTAAATCACTGCACAACTCTGAACAGCACCTGCAAATTCAGGATAATCTACGAGAAATCAAGTTTGTGTGTGACTGAACCTGCAGATCACCTCTTTGACCGCGCTAAACCGCTGGACTGTCCCGCAGAGGAGCGGATCGGGCAGCGCTTGTCAACAGGCCGCAGGAGGAGGCGGCAGGTAGCGGAGTCCCTCACAAACACCTGTCCCACACTGGATACACACAGATAAAGACAAAAAAACATTCCACTCACGGTTCGCGGACTGAGCTGCCTGTTATTCCCCACCTTTGATCCTTTTGGTCAAAATGAAATTAAGCTAGCTGGGGTTTTGCTGCCAGATGCGGCTGAACTCTTTTGAGCAACTCGCGTCACTTCCGCAAAGTCACGTGGTTTAAGACCGCTCAAAACAAACGTGGAAATTTAAATTGTATCAAATAAGACTGTTAAAAATACATAAATTGAATATATCTTTGTGAAATTATTTTATCATTTCCAAAATATATCGTAATGGAATTTTAATAGAAAAATTTAAATTGTAAATAAAAATCCAACATGGCCGCTTTAAGGTCCTAACAGGAACATAAAAATCAAAATTGTTAATATCCCAAGTTTTGTCTTGTAGTTTGATTATCTGTATAACTTTGCACTCTTTTACATGGTAAAATGTAGGTTCGGTTTGAAAAATTGTGTATTTTATTTATTTGAAGTAAAATAGTATAATGTAGTTTCGCTAGTGTCTGCGTTCTTCCAGAGCCTTCGACGCGTCCCTTTCATTCAGCCATTGAGCTCGGCAGCCTGGGTCCGGGTGTTATGGCTGTGATAAGCAACATTATATGAGCTTTTCTGTCACTATGAGGATATTCAGCATCTCATAGGGGTCTGTCAACGGGATTAGGCTCAAAACTAACTGGTGTAAGTGTCCGCAGCAGCAGATCCGTGATGTCTGTGGCGGCTGGGGGCAGTGGAGCCTCTCTGGGCGCAGTGGCTTCTGGGTGTCTGTCTGCAGCTTCGCCCTACGCCGCTGCTGCAGCCGGGGGTGGAGCGGGGGAGGCCGGGGGAGCGGCTGGAGTGGCCGGGAGACTCCCAGCTCGCGTCCTGGAGCACATTTTCTCGTATCTGGAGCTGTCGGAGCTGATGCGCTGCTCTCTGGTGTGCTGGCACTGGTATAACATCCTGTCTGATGAAAACAGTGAGGTGTGGCGCAGTCTGTGCACCAGGAGCCTCAGTGACGAGGCTCTGCGCTCCGATGTGCTCTGCAACCTGCCCACCTACAAGGGAAAGGTATGATTTAAGTGTGTTTTATACCTGAAATGCATGCACCCTGCTTAATGCATGCGTCATATTTGCACATTTTTCATGTAAAGGTCTGGACCATGTCTCTGCACAGCACCAACTGCAGCCAAATCAACCAGTCATCTATTATTTACTATGCAAACTCCAGACTGTCTCTAGATGTGTCTGTGGACTAAGCAGGAACTCATTTATTGTTGCAGTTGCATCTTCCTGTTCAATTCAGTTTGATTTATTTAGCACATAAAACAGTCTGCAATAAAACAAATACACAGATAACAGGATGCATAGGCAAAGAACAGTAAAACTATAAAACACCAATAACACACTAAGAAATCCGGTCTAGCTGGAATTAAATGCCAGGGAGAAGAGGTGGATTCAGATCTGAGCCACAGAAAATAAATAGTTTGAGAGGGGAGTTAAAGAAGATATTTTTGTGAAGAGGAAAAACAGAAATGGGGCCCTGAGACATCATCTACCCCCATCTACAACTCCATCCACAAAAGGAACAAAGAGAACAATGGAATGAGGAAGTAGGGCCATTAAAGGCTGAAACTGTAACAAAAGCTGTTCAGTTTCAGTGTCGTTAGCGCCTCCTTCAGACAGATATAAGTCAGTGTCCAGCAGGAATCTGACCAGAACTGAAGAAGAGACTTGGAAACGTCTTCACTCCTACAACTTTTTGTCCAGTGACAGATTTAACTTGGGCTTTTGTTCTACCACATTTATATAAAACTTAAGAGCTGCACATATAAAAGTCGACAATAAAACAAATACACAGATAACACAAAACAGAAAAACTATAAAACGGCAATAACGAACCAAGATCTGCTGTGTAGTTTGAATTAAATGCCAGGGAAGAGGTGGGTTTCAAATATTGGCTCGATATATCGGCCAAAGAACATATCGGCCAGATATATATATATATATATATATATATATATATATATATATATATATAATATATCGATCAGTCTATCTTTACTAAATATCGATCAGTCAGTTTGCAGAGCCCCTTTCCTGCACACAGACAACTCAAAATGCTTCACACAGAAGTAAAATCACAATGTGTGAAATATTTAAGTTCACAAAATATGAATTGACATAATTTACACAGAACAATCACAAAAGATCAGTTAAAACATTGAAGTCAATAAATTCATAGAGCGCTATGACGTTAATGATTCAATGTCAAAATGAAAAAGATGTGACTTTAATTTAGATGATCAAATATTAGATTTTGTTTCCGGTAAAGAATTCCACATTTTGGATGCACAGAAACCAAACGAGGCTGGACCAGGAGGTTTGGTCAGAACTCGAGGAACCACCAGGAGACTCGTCCCGGCCGAAGTGAGCGTCCTGCAGGACTCACGGGGAGTTAGGAGGTTTAGAAGATGCTCTGGACTTCCACCGTTTAGAGATTCAAGTCAATAAATCCACAGGGAGTCCATTAAGTCTCGAAACACTTACTCCAAAGGCAAAGATCAGATCTGACTCACACTTGTTTTGTTGTTCTCTGTTGTTTCCAAAGTGTTTTTCCTCATTTAATCGCCTCTGTCTGAGCTCCATTAGTGGCACGAAGCATCGAGACGGGGCTGGATTTCTCGTCGTGACGCTGCCTCATCGATGTTTGCGATCTCATCTGTATCTTTGGCATCTTTAGTTCAGTAAAGTCTCGTATCTTTGCTCCAAACACGACGTCTTTAACACAGCCTCAAAGAAACAGGAAACACCGAGGCTTCTCTGGAGGAGGAGACACTTCTTAGGTTTTATTTATTTATCATTTATTTGGTTTATTTGACAGGGACAGTGCACATCAATCAACATTTCTGTAAATTAATTCAATTTCATTCAAAAAGACGCATCTTTAATCAACCTCAAATACAAAAGCGCAATGTGATTAAAAACATTTATAACCACTGATAAAATAGAACAAATCGAATTAATATATCTGTTCAACTCCCTTTGTAAATACATTTTGTACTATAGATCCTTTACCACACAACTGAAAACCCACCTCTTCTCCCTGGTATTTAACACTAAACTGGACATACAGGTGTTTTTTCTGTATATTTGCTTTTTTGTGAACCGTTTTGTTCAGCTCAAGTTGTTTTAAATGTGCCACAGAGACAAACTTGAACTGAACTGAATATAACAGCTGTTTAAATGTGGAACGTCTTCATAATATTAACATTATAATGATTCAAATCCAGAAAATGTTGTATCTGTCTGTGACTTTAATCATAATCGTGATGTCATCGTTAATCGTGACACCAAATTTTAATAAGATGATCAGATATTTTGGCTTTCCACAGCACAGCGCCGAGTTGTTAAAAAAAAAAATTAAAAAATGACTTTGATAAATGAAAATGGAGCTAAAAATGGAGTAAAACAGGTTCCCTCTGAGCTGTACAGCACTGCGGCCTTGAACGTCCCTCTCAGCCAATAGGAATGCTCCGTTTGACAGCTCATCACCTGTTGCCGTGTCTTTGTTTCAGCTCAAGTCCTTCCAACACGCTCTCAGCTCCCACGACTGCTCCCGGAATGTTTACATAAAGAAAAACGGCTTCACCCTGCACCGGAACCCCATCGCCCAGAGCACGGACGGCGCCCGCGGCAAAATCGGCTTCTCCGAGGGACGCCACGCCTGGGAGATCTGGTGGGAGGGGCCTCTTGGTACTGTAGCGGTCATTGGTATTGCCACGAAAAGGGCAGCTATGCAATGCCAAGGCTATGTGGCGCTACTGGGCAGTGACGACCAGAGCTGGGGCTGGAACTTAGTGGACAATAATCTTCTTCACAACGGAGAAGTGAACGGAAACTTCCCACAATGCAACAATGCGCCAAAATATCAGGTAAGAGCTCGGCGAGATCTGCTCCGCCCACAAACCGAGTCCTGAACGCTCAGAGTTTTGTAACATATATATGAAATACTTGGACCAGTTCTAAGATAAACTCAAACTTCCAGGCAAGACAAGGCGAGTTTATTTGTACAACACAATTCAAACACGACATAAGAGCTTTACAGACGAAGAACGACTTTAACATCACAGTACAACAAATCAAAATGTAAATAATCATCATAAAATTAACATTAAAACAGAAAAGTGCAAAATAAAACTCTGTTCAGTCACAAGCAACGAAACAGAACAGAGCCTGGATTTAAACATCGTCAAAGTCGAGACTGAGTCACATCTTCAGGAAGAGAGACAGATTTAAACAAAACTCAAACACTGAGTCAACAGGTTGAGACCTGGTTCAGTCCCAGTTCAGCTCCAGTTTAGTCCAGGTTTAGTCCCGGTTTAGTCCCGGTTTAGTCCCGGTTTAGTCCCGGTTTAGTCCCGGTTTAGTCCTGGTTTAGCCCTGGTTTAGCCCCAGTTTAGTCCAGGTTTAGTCCAGGTTTAGTCCAGGTTTAGTCCAGGTTAGTCCCGGTTTAGCCCCGGTTTAGCCCCGGTTTAGCCCCGGTTTAGCCCCGGTTTAGCCCCGGTTTAGTTTAGTCCCGGTTTCCCGTTTAGTCCTGGTTAGTCCTGGTTTTAGACCTGGTTTAGCCCTGGTTTAGTCCTGGTTAGCCTGGTTTAGCCCTGGTTTAGCCCTGGTTTTAGCCCTGGTTTAGCCCTGGTTTAGCCCTGGTTTAGCCCCGGTTTAGTCCCGGTTTAGTCCCGGTTTAGCCCTGGTTTAGTTTAGTCCCGGTTTAGTCCCTGGTTTAGCCCTGGGTTAGTCCTGGTTTAGTCCAGGTTTAGTCCCGGTTTAGTCCCGGTTTAGTCCAGGTTTAGTCCCGGTTTAGCCCCGGTTTAGTCCCGGTTTAGCCCTGGTTTTAGTCCCGGTTTAGTCCCGGTTTAGTCCCGGTTTAGCCCCGGTTTAGCCCCGGTTTAGTCCCGGTTTAGTCCTGGTTTAGTCCCGGTTTAGCCCTGGTTTAGCCCTGGTTTAGTCCCGGTTTAGTCCAGGTTTAGTCCCGGTTTAGCCCTGGTTTAGCCCTGGTTTAGCCCTGGTTTAGCCCCGGTTTAGTCCCGATTTAGCCCTGGTTTAGCCCTGGTTTAGCCCTGGTTTAGTCCTGGTTTAGTCCTTCCTACTAGAGATGCACCAATCCAGCGAATTTCTGCCAATACCTGATTTCAACCAGAGCCGAGACTGAAAACTACATTTATTTACTCAAAACTAAATTAAAATAAGACAAAACTCTCACGTAAATACAGAACAACTGAACGATTAAATGTGTAGAAATGTTTCTGGGCCGATTATGACCAGGATATAGTCGTTTTTAGAACAATATATGCATCAACTGAACCGGATCCAGCTCAGTTTTGTAAAACAAAAATAATCCAGTTCTAATTATTCCTTTTGTAAATTTCGTTTCAGATCGGAGAAAGGATACGGGTGATTCTAGACATGGATGACAAGACGTTAGCGTTTGAGCGGGGCTTCGAGTTCCTGGGAGTGGCGTTTCGAGGACTGCCCAAAGCCTGCCTGTTTCCAGCCGTGTCCGCGGTCTACGGCAACACGGAGGTCACCATGGTTTACCTGGGCAAACCTCTGGACGGCTAGCAGGGGGCGCTGTGCCGCTGTGTCGCTCCACGTATTAATAGTGGTTCATTTTACAGCCACCGGGACATTACCAACGCGGCGATGGCATTTACGATACATTTTTAACCATTTTGGAGGCAAGGACCGCCAAAGTTTTACAAAACGCCGCCTCTGTGACGAAAGGGAAACGAACCAGAGCCGTGACACGTTCAAAGCAGCTGCCGCACTCTCCGAAAACAAACTTTTCATCGAGCCTTTTTAAGATCAGCACAGCTGAAACGTTTGTGTTCACAGGTTTTAAATCATGCCACAAAAACAGACTGGACTCGGAATGTCTCCACGCCAATTTAAGGTTTCAATGCAACTTTTTGAATAAATGTACGCCAACGAGGTGTACGCCAACGAGGTGTACGCCAACGAGGTGTACGCTAAGGTGGAGTACGCCAACGAGGTGTACGCCAACGTGGTGTACTCCAGCATGGTGTACTCCAGCGTGTTGTACGCCAACGAGGTGTACGGCAGCGTGGTGTACGCCAAGGTGGAGTACGCCAACGTGGTGTACGCCAAGGTGGAGTACGCCAATGAGGTGTACGCCAACGAGGTGTATGCCAAGGTGGAGTACGCCAACGAGGTGTATGCCAACAAGGTGTACGCCAAGGTGGAGTACGCTAACGAGGTGTACGCCAACGAGGTGTACTCCAGCATGGTGTACTCCAGCGTGTTGTACGCCAACGAGGTGTACGCCAACGAGGTGTACGGCAGCGTGGTGTAAGGCCAACGTGGTGTACTCCAACGAGGTGTACGCCAACGATCTGTACGCCAAAGTAGTGTACACTCAACGTGGGGTACGCCAACGAGGTGTACGCCAAGGTGGTGTACGCCAACGTGCTGTACGCCCAACGTGGTGTACTCCAACGTGGTGTACGCCAACGTGGTGTACGGCAACGTGGTGTACGGCAACGTGGTGTACGCCCAACGTGGTGTACGCCCAACGTGGTGTACGCCGACGTGGTGTATGCCAACGAGGTGTACGCCGACGTGGAGTACGCCAAGGTGGAGTACGCCAACGGGGTCTACACCAACGAGGTGTACGCCAATGTGGTGTACACCAACATGTTGTACGCCAACGTGGTTTACGCCAACGAGGTGTACGCCCAACATGGTCTATGCCAACGTGGTGTTCGCCAACGTGGTTTACGCCAACGAGGTGTACGCCCAACATGGTCTATGCCAACGTGGTGTACGCCAACGAGTTGTACGCCAACGTGGTGTATGCCCAACGTGGAGTTCGCCAACGTGGTGTACGCCAACAAGGTGGAGTACGCCAACGTGGTTTACGCCAACGAGGTGTACGCCCAACATGGTCTATGCCAACGTGGTGTTCGCCAACGTGGTTTACGCCAACGAGGTGTACGCCCAACATGGTCTATGCCAACGTGGTGTACGCCAACGAGTTGTACGCCAACGTGGTGTATGCCCAACGTGGAGTTCGCCAACGTGGTGTACGCCAACAAGGTGGAGTACGCCAACGTGGTGTACGCCAACAAGGTGTACGCCAACAAGGTGTACGCCAATGTGGTGTGCGCCCAACGTGGAGTTCGCCAACATGGTCTATGCCAACGTGGTGTACGCCAACGAGGTGTACGCCAACGAGGTGGAGTACACCAACGAGGTGTACGCCAAGGTGGTGTACGCCAACGAGGTCTCCACATGTGCATGGTTATGGAAAATTACTACTGCGTTTGCCATTTTAAATTCATTGAGTAATATATGTCTCTGTACCATGTGTTTTAATGTGCTACAGTAGTTACTATTATACACTATTTATTTCTTATCAATGGAACTATAGCCACAATATGGTTAATAAAGTCGACATAGTGCCACAGGACGCCATGTTTGTGTTTGAATCTGCAAAATCAGCTGTTTCCTTCTTTGAGCCTCTGAAGTTGTATTTGGAGTGATTCATGTTTGAGTTTAATCTTTAATCGATTATTTTCAAGACGCCATTTTGTCGATTTACCCAAGTTTAACCTACACTGTGACACGCCCACTGTGATGCACACACCCACTCTCGTCTCTTCTCTCGTCTCCTCTCTCGTCTCCTCTCTCGTCTCCTCTCTCGTCTCCTCTCTCGTCTCCTCTCTCGTCTCCTCTCGCATCTCCTCTCTCCTCTCCTCTCCTCTCTCTCTCTCTCTCCTCTCTCTCTCTCTCGTCTCCTCTCTCGTCTCTCGTCTCTCTCGTCTCCTCTCTCGTCTCCTCCTCTCTCATCTCTCTCTCCTCCTCTCTCCTCTCTCTTCTCCTCTCTCGTCTCCTCTCTCGTCTCCTCTCGCATCTCCTCTCGCATCTCCTCTCTCTTCTCCTCTCTCGTCTCCTCTCTCGTCTCCTCCTCTCTCGTCTCCTCTCTCGTCTCCTCTCTCGTCTCCTCCTCTCTCGTCTCCTCCTCTCTCGTCTCCTCTCTCGTCTCCTCCCTAGTCTCCTCTCTCGTCTCCTCTCTCGTCTCCTCTCTCGTCTCCTCTCTCGTCTCCTCTCTCGTCTCCTCTCTCGTCTCCTCCCTCGTCTCCTCCCTCGTCTCCTCCCTTGTCTCCTCCCTCATCTCTTCTCTCCTCCCTCGTTTCCTCCCTCGTCTCTTCTCTCCTCTCTCTCAGTGCAAGCCTGTGTTTATCCAGCAGAGGGCGCTGTATAAAAGCTTTTGACTGTCAGACTCGGGTTTAAGGAAATATAAAAATAGGAAACGTTGCTGTTTCTTTTCCAGATTAAAGACGGTGGTTTTAGGAGCTTCAGTTCAAACCAAACGGACGCGGCGGAGGAGGATCGCGCTGGAGAAATATTCTGAGACGGTTTTGGTTAATACCTCTGTGGTTTTGGGCTTCTCCACATCAGTAAATTCAACATCACCACATGTTTGCAAATGCTCTTTGTGTCGCTGCAGCTGCGTCAGTCACAGCAGGTGTGAGCGACACTTTAAACACGACACAATTTATGTGACGACGACGAGTTTGTGTAACGTGTGTGTGAGGAGGAAACGGCAAAATATAAAACAAAGTCACATAGGCCAATTATTAGGATTATTATATTTTCAGTTCTATTATTTTTCTATTCATTATTATTATTAGTAGTAGTATATTTTATTTCTATTATTATTTTTTCTATTATTTGTATTCGTGTTATTAGTCGTATTATATTTTTATTTATATTATTTTTTATATTTATTATTATTTTTAGTATTATATTTCTATTATTATTTTTTATATGATTTGTATTATTACTATTATTATTAGTGTTAGTAGTATTATATTTTAATTTCTATTATTTTTTATATTAGTAGTATTATATTTCTATTATTTGTATTATTAGTGTTATTAGTCTTATATTTAAATTTCTATTTTTATATTTATTATTATTAGTAGTATTATATTTCTATTAATATTTTTTATATTATTTGTATTATTACTATTATTAGTAGTATTATATTTTTATTTCTATTAGTATTATATTTCTATTGTTATTTTTTCTATTCATTTTCTATAATTTTATGTGAGTGAAGCAGGTTCGTTTGTGGAGCAGTTTTTACATAAACTACTTTCAGTGTTTTACACAAAGTGAGTTTATCTTTAAGTTTATTTCTGCGTCACATTTAAAATAACTCTGGCTCTGATCTGAGGAGATATTTTTATCACGTTCGTGGAAACATGTTTTTCAGTTCAAGCAAAAATAAAAACACAAAATTCATAAGAAAAAATCACATTTATTTGTATCGTTTCTGTTGAACAAAACATGTTTCATTTTAATCAGTATTTCTACATTTTCACTTTAACAAATGACTGACACTTGTGTGAAATACTTTAAATTTTTACTCTTAAAGTACATTTTTAAATGTGTACTTAAATACTTTTACTTAAGTACATAAACAAATCTACTTGAGTAACTTTTTTACCACTATCTGTATTTTTACTGAAGTAGATTTTTATGTAGTACTTTTACTTGAGCTCGGAGTAGAGCCGCTGCTCCTCCACGTCGAGCTGCGCAGGATCTGCTCAGGAGCCTCCTGGACACCTCCCTGGGGAGGTGCTCATGTCCCACCAGGAGGACGCCCCAGAGCGGCCCCAGGACACACTGGAGGGACAATGTCTCTGGGCTCGAGACGCCTCGGGGTCCCACCGGAGGAGCTGGAGGAGGTGTCTGGGGTGAGGGAAGTCTCACACAGTTGCAGGGGACATCTTTAAGTCCTCGTGTCCTCTGTGGACATGTGTTTGTCCTCTGTGGACATGTGTTGGTCCTCTGTGGACATGTGTTTGTCCTCTGTGGACACGTGTTTGTCCTCTGTGGACATGTTTGTCCTCTGTGGACACGTGTTCGTCCTCGGGGACATGTGTTCGTCCTCTGTGGACATGTTTGTCCTCTGTGGACATGTTTGTCCTCTGTGGACATGTGTTCGTCCTCTGTGGACATGTGTGTTTGTCCTCTGTGGACATGTTTGTCCTCTGTGGACATGTGTTTGTCCTCTGTGGACATGTTTGTCCTCTGTGGACATGTGTTTGTCCTCTGGGGACATGTTTGTCCTCTGTGGACCTGTTTGTCCTCGGACATGTGTTTGTCCTCTGTGGACATGTGTTTTGTCCTCTGTGGACATGTTTGTCCTCTGTGGACATGTGTTTGTCCTCTGTGGACATGTTTGTCCTCTCTGTGGACATGTGTTTGTCCTCTGTGGACACGTGTTTGTCCTCTGTGGACACGTGTTTGTCCTCGGGGACATGTGTTTGTCCTCTGTGGACATGTGTTTGTCCTCTGTGGACATGTTTGTCCTCTGTGGACATGTGTTTGTCCTCTGTGGACATGTTTGTCCTCTGTGGACATGTGTTTGTCCTCTGGGGACACGTGTTTGTCCTCTGTGGACACGTGTTTGTCCTCGGGGACATGTGTTTGTCCTCTGTGGACATGTGTTTGTCCTCTGTGGACATGTTTGTCCTCTGTGGACATGTTTGTCCTCTGTGGACATGTGTTTGTCCTCTGGGGACACGTGTTTGTCCTCTGTGGACACGTGTTGGTCCTCTGGGGACATGTTTGTCCTCGGGGACATGTGTTTGTCCTCTGTGGACATGTTTGTCCTCTGTGGACATGTGTTTGTCCTCTGTGGACACGTTTTCGTCCTCTGTGGACACGTGTTTGTCCTCTGGGGACATGTTTGTCCTCTGGGGACACGTGTTTGTCCTCGGGGACATGTTTGTCCTCTGCTCTGCTTTCTGGAGGAAGGGCGTCTCCTCGAGCGGTTTCCTCTCGCTCCTCAGACTCGGGGGTGTGACGGGTTTGTTCACTTTGGTTTTGTGGTTCTTCTTTTTGTGTCGAGCAGAAGTGAAAAAACGACCTGAACCTTGAGTCGTCCCCTGAGAACCGCTCGTGTCAGAGGACGAGCCGGCTCTCAAACGGCTCTCAAACGGCTCTCAAACGGCTCTCAAACGGCTCTCAAACGGCTCTTTAAACGGCTCTTTCAAACGGCTCCTTTTTTTAAACTTTAAATTCGTGCTGGTTTTTACTCTGATTTACACTGAACAAGAATCAGGCGACACCAGAGACACGTTTAACATCACGACACGAGTCAGGTTTTAAAATATTCTGATTATTCTAGAGAATCTGAAGTTAAACAGTGTCACTCTCAGTTTGATTCACTTTAAACATCTCAGCCCAGCTCCTCGCTCTGTTGGTGAAATAAACGACTCTCAAAGCTCCAAATGTTCAGATTCGAATCCCACAGAAGAGCCGAGAGTCCCACTACTACAGAGAATCGGTTTGGTGACGGCTCCTTGACCATGTGACCTGGTTTCCGCTGAGCTGCTTCCGCCCGAGGCTCAGGCAGAAGCTCAGAGGAGCTTCAGTCAGAGCAGAGACGGAGACGTGAGGACGAGAGGACGGAGACGAGACGAGAGGACGGAGACGAGAGGACGGAGACGAGAGGACGAGAGGACGGAGACGAGAGGACGGAGACGAGACGAGAGGACGAGGACGGAGACGTGAGGACGGAGACGTGAGGACGGAGACGTGAGGACGGAGACGAGAGGACGAGAGGACGGAGACGAGAGGACGGAGACGTGAGGACGGAGACGTGAGGACGGAGACGAGAGGACGAGTCATGATGCTCAGGGGCCATCGCTCAGGGGCCCGGGACATCCACACGTGACCCACACTGTGAGTACTTTTATACTTCTGAGTACTTTTATACTTTTGAGTACTTTTATACTTCTGAGTACTTTGAGATGTGACTCTGACTCGACTCTTTGCAGAACCGTTTTAACCTGGTGCATTTTCCCTCCGTCGTTTTTCCTGTTTTAAAACTTCAGTCACACTTTATTTTTCAGACTTTAAGGAGATTTTTGCAGCTTTTTCTGTTTGAATAAAGCTCCAGATTTGTGCAGAGGAGCAGCTGTCCTCACACGTCTCATCAAACTCAGAGTTTTTGTGCAGATTTAATGAAAACTCTTGTATTTTTCTGATATGTTTGGTTTTTATTTCATTTTGTGTTCACACTTTTTGTTTGTAGAAACTGTCAGATTAGATTAAAAAGCAGCTCCTCCCTGGTATTTAACAACATCTCCACATCTCCACATCTCCACAGGGCGTCCGCCTGTTTTTTCTGTTTTTTCCTCTGAGTTTGTCGTGTTTTTTGATGTTTTGTGTTGAGTTTGTCGTGTTTTTTGATGTTTCGTGTTGAGTTTGTCGTGTTTTTTGATGTTTTGTGTTGAGTTTGTCGTGTTTTGTGTTGAGTTTGTCGTGTTTTTTGATGTTTTGTGTTGAGTTTGTCGTGTTTTTTGATGTTTTGTGTTGAGTTTGTCGTGTTTTTTGATGTTTTGTGTTGAGTTTGTCGTGTTTTTTGATGTTTTGTGTTGAGTTTGTCGTGTTTTTTGATGTTTCGTTTGATTTTTTTAAATGTGCTGCAGAAATAAAGGTGAATGAAGCGTCTCTGGTTTTTTTTAAATGTGCTCGCAGTTTTGGTTTCGCTCTGCTTTTCTGCGTCTGGGACGATTTTTGGGGTTTTGTGGCGACTCAGCGACAAGTGAGAAGTGCAGTAGTGAAGTACTCGTGTTATTTGAGTAAAAGTACAAATACAGAGGTAAAAGTACTACATGGACTAATCTGCTTAAGTAAAAGTTTGAAGTACCTGTTCAAAATGTGGTTTAAGAGTAAAAAGTACAAGTATTTAAGTATAAATGTACTTTAAGAGCAAAAAGTCAAAGTATTTAAGTATAAATGTACTTTAGGAGCAAAAAGTACAAGTATTTAAGTATAAATGTGCTGATATTTATGGATTTTTCCTTTAAATTGTATTTATTTATTTATTTATTTTTGCTCAAAGTCGAAGCTTGAATTTAAAAACTTTACTCAGATACTCACTGCATGAAGTACTCAAGTGTCGTGTTACTTATGTAAAAGTACAAATACACAGCTGAAAAGTATCACATGAAAACATCTACTTAAGTAAAAGTATTTAAATTCTAATATGTAAGTATTTATGTTTTAAAATGTACTTTAAGAGCAAAAAGTCAAAGTATTTAAGTATAAATGTACTTTAAGAGTAAAAAGTCAAAGTATTTAAGTGTAAATGTACTTTAAGAGTCAAAAGTAAAAGTATTTACGTTTTAAAATGTAAAGATATAGATTAAAAATGACACATTTTGTTCGACAGAAATAAAATGAATCAGTTTTTAAATTTTTCTCATGAATTTTATGGTTTTTTTTTGTTTTGCTCAAAGTTGAAGCTTGACCTTTTAAACTTTAGTCACAAACATAAAAATCCCTCCTCAAAACATATGAAAAGTACTTTTTACTTTTCAGTCCAGTTCAAAGATGTAGTGGAGTAGAAAGTACAGATACTCTCATGTAGTAAAAGTACTTCACTGCTTGTACTGTGTTACGTTTCATTACTTATTTAATTTAAAACAACTTCAGCTGAACAAAAGTACAAATACCTGAAAACTGTAGTACTTTAATACTTAGTTGGTATTAGGTGCTGTAGTTGTTTGTGTTTCTCTGGAGGACAGAGCCACGTGCTCCATCAGAGTTTAACAAACACAATTCTGTTTAATTCAACTTTTATTTCTTTATTTCTTCTGTGTTTCGTGTTAAATACCAGGGAGAAGACTCTGTAAAGTCGAGAGTTTTCACTCGTAATCAGTCAGAATCTGGATATTTCATCTTCTAATCGAGTAAAAACTCATCTTTTCTACATCGAGAAAAAATGTGTTTGTCAAACGCTCAGTTCATAAAAGTACACACATATTTACACATATTTACACATATTTACACATATTTACACATATTTACACATATTTACACATATTTTACACATGTTTTACACTGGAGGATAGACACATATTTTCCACATATTTTACACATATTTTACACATATTTTACACATATTTACACATATTTTACACATATTTTACACATATTTACACATATTTTACACATATTTTACACATATTTACACATATTTTACACATATTTTACACATATTTACACATATTTACACATTTTACACATATTTTACACATATTTTACACATATTTACACATATTTTACACATATTTTACACATATTTACACATATTTTACACATATTTTACACATATTTACACATATTTTACACATATTTACACATAGTTCACATATTTTACACACATATTTACACATATTTACACATATTTACACATATTTTACACATATTTTTACACATATTATTATTTTACACATATTTACACATATTTACACATATTTACACATATTTACAATATTTACACATATTTACACATATTTACACATATTTATTACATATTTACACATATTTACACATATTTACACATATTTTACACATATTTACACATATTTTACACATATTTACACATATTTTACACATATTTACAGACTGTTGTACATACCGACTGTGTAAAAATGTGACGTGTTTGTGTTTTTCAGTCACAGCCTCGTGTCTCTTCATGTTTCCTCTCGCAGCACAGGGCCGGTTCAGCTTAAACGCAGAGTGAGCAGCTGCTTAGGGCCCCGAGACCAGCAGGGGGCCCCCAAGAGCTCATACATTTATACTGAAAATAATATAATACATCAAGTTTTATTGGAAACAGCTGGTTTATACAATTCAGCTGATTGTTTTACATCTAAAGCTGTAAAATCTGCTGCTGCTTTTGTTTTTGAGTCGGGCAGAGGTGAGGGCAGCTCTGTGGAAGGACCCCCCCCTTTATAATGTGAATGTAAAACCCACTGTCGCCACTGGAACACATTAAAATCCACCAGAAACGAAGAGAAAAAAGTCTAGAATTTGAAAAACCTGAGCCCCCCGAGTCTTTACATGTTTGTTCTGATCTTGTGGCTTTAGTCGTCGTGACATTTTGGATGTTTTCAGTCTTATAAACACAAATATTAACAAAAATGTGATCAAAGTGAAGAGAGCAGAGTCAGAATGTGTCAAATGTGGATGAATAATAAGTGAAGCAGGACCCCTCTGCTGTCGGGGGCCCCAGGGACAGATTTAGGGCCCCCTGAAAGCTGGAACCGGCCCTGCTGCAGCAACATGTGACATTTTAACGACTTCAGTTCAAAATATTTCATTATAAATCGCTACGGCAACTGTAATGTGCCTATGTGATCAGCCGTGTGTCGTCTCAGTGTTTTAATTTTAATTTTTTTTTTATTTTTTGTGTGTTTGTCGTCAGTAGGATGTTAAGATGCCCCTCGCCGGGTTCACCCCCCTCCTGCTCTGGATCCTTCCCGTGTGGCGAGTCCTGACCCCGGTGAACGGCCATCCTCCGCTCAGCCGCTGCCAGCTGGTAAGACTCCGCCCCCTCAGTCACGTGTACATGGCCCCGCCCCCTCCGTCACATCTGAAAGGGCCTTATTTTTGTGTCGTTTTATGAAATTCTGGATCATTTCAAAAGGTTAAAGGAGATGTTCACTTGAAAACTACCACTTGATGACATCACAAGGTGGAACAGAGCGTTTTGAGCTTTGGAGATGTTAATAATAAATGAAACAAACACAGCTCCAGGTTTGTTTTGGGGAAGGAAACAGCGTCAGGACATGACTCAACACGACACGAGTCAGTTTTGTGTCATAACCTCAGAGAAGTGCTGTTATTTTCCAAAAAGTTACTCAAAATATGTGAGTCTCGTGTTAAATACGAGGAGAAGAGGAGAGTTTCAGTCTGTTCTTTAAATACCAGGAGAAGAGGAGAGTTTCAGTCTGTTCTTTAAATACCAGGAGAAGAGGAGAGTTTCAGTCTGTTCTTCAAATACCGGAAGAGGAGATCTTCAGTCTTTCTTCAAATAAAGATTTTGCCAAAAGTTTAAAATAAAATTAAAATACGAGGCCCGTGTTGTGTAAAACTGAAAATCAGGTTCAGTGTTGAGCAACGACAAACAGCAGAAACATCACAGGAAACATCAGGAGTAAACAGGCCTCAGAGTCAGCGGACTCCATGTGGCTCCATGTGGCTCCTTGTGGCTCCTTCTGACCCCCTCTGACTCCCTCTGACTCCCTCTGACTCCCTCTGACTCCCTCTGACTCCCTCTGACTCCCTCTGACTCCCTCTGTCTCCCTCTGACTCCCTCTGACTCCCTCTGACTCCCTCTGTCTCCCTCTGTCTCCCTCTGTCTCCCTCTGACTCCCTCTGACTCCCTCTGACTCCCTCTGACTCCCTCTGACTCCCTCTGACTCCCTCTGACTCCCTCTGACTCCCTCTGACTCCCTCTGACTCCCTCTGTCTCCCTCTGACTCCCTCTGTCTCCCTCTGACTCCCTCTGTCTCCCTCTGACTCTTTCTGACTCCCTCTGACTCCCTCTGACTCCCTCTGTCTCCCTCTGACTCCCTCTGACTCCCTCTGTCTCCCTCTGACTCTTTCTGTCTCCCTCTGACTCCCTCTGTCTCCCTCTGACTCCCTCTGACTCCCTCTGACTCCCTCTGTCTCCCTCTGTCTCCTCTGTCTCCCTCTGACTCCCTCTGACTCCTCTGACTCCCTCTGACTCCCTCTGACTCCCTCTGTCTCCCTCTGACTCCCTCTGTCTCCCTCTGACTCCCTCTGACTCCCTCTGTCTCCCTCTGTCTCCCTCTGACTCCCTCTGACTCCCTCTGACTCCCTCTGACTCCCTCTGTCTCCCTCTGTCTCCCTCTGACTCCCTCTGTCTCCCTCTGACTCCCTCTGTCTCCCTCTGTCTCCCTCTGACTCCCTCTGACTCCCTCTGTCTCCCTCTGTCTCCCTCTGACTCCCTCTGTCTCCCTCTGTCTCCCTCTGACTCCCTCTGTCTCCCTCTGACTCCCTCTGACTCCCTCTGTCTCCCTCTGACTCCCTCTGTCTCCCTCTGACTCCCTCTGTCTCCCTCTGTCTCCCTCTGACTCCCTCTGACTCCCTCTGACTCCCTCTGTCTCCCTCTGACTCCCTCTGACTCCCTCTGACTCCCCCTGTCTCCCTGACTCCCTGTGACTCCCTCTGACTCCCTCTGACTCCCTCTGGCTCTTTCTGTCTCCTTCTGACTCCCTCTGACTCTTTCTGTCTCCTTCTGACCTCTGACTCCCTCTGACTCCCTCTGACTCCCTCTGTCTCCCTCTGACTCCCTCTGACTCCCTCTGACTCCCTCTGACTCCCTCTGTCCCCTCTGACTCTTTCTGTCTCCCTCTGACTCCCTCTGACTCCTCTGTCTCCTTCTGACTCTTTCTGTCTCCCTCTGACTCCCTCTGTCTCCCTCTCTGACTCCCTCTGACTCCCTCTGACTCCCCTCTGTCTCCCTCTGTCTCCCTCTGACTCCCTCTGACTCCCTCTGACTCCCTCTGACTCCTCTGACTCCCTCTGACTCCCTCTGTCTCCTCTGACTCCCTCTGTCTCCCTCTGACTCCCTCTGTCTCCCTCTGACTCCTCTCTGTCTCCCTCTGACTCCCTCTGACTCCCTCTGACTCCCTCTGACTCCCTCTGTCTGTCTCCCTCTGACTCCCTCTGACTCCCTCTGACTCCCTCTGACTCCCTCTGTCTCCCTCTGTCTCCCTCTGACTCCCTCTGACTCCCTCTGTCTCCCTCTGTCTCCCTCTGACTCCCTCTGACTCCCTCTGTCTCCCTCTGACTCTTTCTGTCTCCCTCTGACTCCCTCTGACTCCCTCTGTCTCCTCTGACTCCCTCTCTGTCTCCCTCTGACTCCCTCTGTCTCCCTCTGTCTCCCTCTGACTCCCTCTGACTCCCTCTGACTCCCCTCTGACTCCCTCTGACTCCCTCTGACTCCCTCTGTGACTCCCCCTGACTCCCTCTGACTCCCTCTGACTCCCTGTGACTCCCTCTGGCTCTTTCTCTCCTTCTGACTCCCTCTGACTCTTCTGTCTCCTCTGACTCCCTCTGACTCCCTCTGACTCCCTCTGACTCCCTCTGTCTCCCTCTGACTCCTTCTGACTCCCTCTGACTCCCTCTGACTCCCTCTGTCTCCCTCTGACTCTTTCTGTCTCCCTCTGACTCCCTCTGACTCCCTCTGTCTCCTTCTGACTCTTTCTGTCTCCCTCTGACTCCCTCTGTCTTCCTGTGACTCCCTCTGACTCCCTCTGACTCCCTCTGTCTCCTTCTGACTCCCTCTGTCTCCCTGTGACTCCCTCTGTCTCCCTCTGACTCCCTCTGACTCTCTCTGACTCCCTGTGACTCCCTCTGGCTCCCCGTGGCTCCTCTGGCTCCTCTGGACTGTTGAATAACTCTTTGACCTTTCCGTTCAGTCGTTTCCCAGAAGTTCTTGAGTTTTTGTTCCTTCTTTAAGTTCACACGTGTTTTTAGACGTGTTCCTCTGTCTTAACGTCATATCTGCAAAACACACGAACAAAGTAAAAGTATAAAGTACTGCACTTAAGTAAAGTACACCTAAATGTTTACTGAAGTACATTTTACAGTGTGTACTTTTTACTTTTACTTGAGTACATCTGAGAGCAGTATCTGAACTTTATAAGACTCAAAATCTGCACAAAATACTTTTACTTTTCACTCTGTAATATTAAATCTTTTTACTTAAGTAGATTTTTCCAGGTGATACTTTTACTTTTACTTGAGTATTTCTTGCTGTGGTATCTGTACTTTTACTTAAGTAATAAACCTGAGTACTTCATCCAGCGCTGTGAGTCTCACTTTGTTTTAAGACGAATAAAATCCAGGAGAAATACTTTTATACTGGTTAAACATGTCTGTCTCCATGGAAACAAGTACACGACTGCACCGGGTCACGTTACAGGTCAGATCTGTGGAGGGGCGAGCTCACAGCAAAAACAGCATGTTACCAGAGTTTTCATTAGCATTAGCAAAAAAAAAAAAAAATGTTGGATAGATGTGGTTAATGCTGTACTGTGGAACATTCAGGCGTCTGTGTGTTTAAAATGTAGAAATGAGTAAAAATAATAAAAAAAAAACCTGAGTGAGAGGCGTGTCCTTCTGTCTCTGCAGCTGATTTAAAGTCGTCCCTCCTCTGACCTTCTGGAGCAGTTAGCATTTAGCTCAGTTAGCATTTAGCTCAGTTAGCGTTTAGCTCAGTTAGCGTTTAGCTCAGTTAACTTTTAGCTTAGTTAGCGTTTAGCTCAGTTAGCATTTAGCTTAGTTAGCGTTTAGCTCAGTTAGTTTTAGCTTAGTTAGCGTTTAGCTCAGTTAGCATTTAGCTTAGTTAGCGTTTAGCTCAGTTAGCGTTTTCCCATTGATGTTTAGATGATTTTAAACTGTGTCTGTCCCAGAATCGTCTCAATTTGAATCAGGATAAAACAGAAACATCTTGTATTTGAAATTTGGGGGTGAAATTGGACAGAAGTATAAAATCTGATCAGAGCTTCTTTCAGCTCTGCCTCGTGGCAAAGGTTTGAAACCGTCTTGACCTGGAGAAACATCCATGTCTTTGTTAGTTCCACAGACGACTGTCCTGCTCGACGTGGAGATTCATCGAGCTGCTCTTCACCGTCAGAAACATCTCCACGTCTCCCCGTCCTCCTCCACTGACTCCCGTCCACTTCAGGATCCAGTTTAAATTGAGTTTTTAATGTAGTCAGTCGTCTCGCCTCGTACCTGTGTGATTTTGACACCGACCCAGCGGAGCTCCACCATCTGCTGGAGGTCCCTGTCCCGGGGCAGACAGAGGTGGGACGGTTCTTTTTCAGGGGATGGTCCAAAACTCTGGAACTTTTTGCCCATTGAGTTTCGTTCCATCACTGACCTTTGTTCAAACTTAAAACCTACATATTTAGATCAGCTTTTAACACTTTTTATTTTAATGGTCGACATATTTCTCTGATATTTATGTTTTTTTTCTTGTTTAAATGTCGTACAGCACTTTGTTCGGCTTTGGCTGTTGGAAGGTTCTATAGAAATAAAGTTTGATTGATTGATGAATAAAAACTTTGGTAACATGCTGTTTTTCCTGGGAGTCGGCTCGCCCCTCCACAGATCTGACCTGTAACTTATACATTTAACTGGTATAAATGTGTCTCTCCTGTATTTTATTGGTCTTAAAACAAAATGAGACTCACAGCGCTGGGTGAAGTACTCAGGTTTGTTACTTAAGTAAAAGTACAGATACCAGAGCAAAAAGTACTCAAGTAGAAGTAAAAGTATCACCTGGAAAAATGTAAGTAAAAGTATTAAAGTACCTTGTTAAAATGAGTACTGTGGTGACTTCTTGCTGTGAGCAGGCTCGCCTCTCCACAGATCTGACCTGTAACTCAACCTGGTGAAGTCGTCGTCTTGTTTCCATGGAGACAGATTAATTTATCTCCATGGCGACAGTAGCTCAGTTAGCGTTTAGCTCAGTTAGCATTTAGCTCAGCCAGCGTTTAGCTCGGTTAGCGTTTAGCTCAGTTAACGTTTAGCTCAGTTAGCGCTGAGCTCAGTTAGCGTTTAGCTCAGTTAACGTTTAGCTCAGTTAGCGTGTAGCTCAGTTAGCGTTTAGCTCAGTTAGCGTTTAGCTCAGTTAGCGTTTAGCTCAGTTAGCGTTTAGCTCAGTTAGCGTTTTTCCATTGATCTGAAGGTTGGCGGTTCGAATCCCAGTCTTGACATAAACATCATTGGTTGAGCTTCAGATCCAGTGACTCGCAGGTTGATGGTGCGATTCCAGCTCCCACAAATGAATACTGTTGTGTCCTTGGGCAAGACACTGAACCCTTCTCAGGCCCAGTGTCTGAGTGCAGATGTTTACCTTGATTTTTGAGCCTTGAAGGTGGAAAATCGCTGTTTAAAAATGTGACGAAACAGTTCAGTTATGATTAAAAATGCTAAACTTACCCAAACTAATTCTGCGTTGTTCTTCACAGATGCAGAATACGGCTGTGTGCAACGACCGGCAGCTCTCCTCCGTCCCTGTGGACTTGTCCCCAAACATCGAGGAACTCCAACTCCACCAGAACCACATCACAACACTAACGGACAACTCCCTGAGCCGCTATCCCGCGCTCAAGACGCTTAGCTTAGCCTGCAACGAGCTAACGACGATACAACCGGCCGCCTTCCGAGACTCGCTCACGCTAACCAGTCTGAATCTCGCTGATAACAGTCTTTACGTCGGGTTTGACGAAAGCAGCGCGGCGTTAAACGAGCTACGGACTCTTCAAAGTCTAGATCTTTCCGAGAATAAGTTGGACGAAGAAATGGTGGGAGTTCTGCTCGGAAATCTGACTTCCGTGGAGCACCTGAACCTGTCTGGAAATCTCATCCAACGACTGGACGAAGATATTTTCCGTCGTCTTCATCATCTGGAGGAGCTGGACCTGCAACGAAACCTTTTATTCGAGATCGACAACGCTTTCCACAGCAACCACAAACTCCAGAGGTTAAACTTGGCGTTCAACGGTCTCCCATGTCTCACGGACTTCCACCTGACGCAGCTGCAGGTCTTAAACGCCAGCTACAACTTCATCGACTGGTTCATTTCGAGGCAGGAGGTTAACGAAACTTTCCAGTTAGAAACGCTGGATCTGTCTCACAACAAGCTCCTGTTTTTCCCGTTTCTCCCGACCCGGAGCCATTTGCAAAACCTCTACCTGTCCTATAATCGTTTAAGTTTTTACGAACACTTGAACAACGCCACGACCACGAACATCACTACCGTCGAGTTTTACAATCTGAAAAACAACGCCACCAACGTCACGGCCGAACTGTGGCAGGAGGACCTTCACGGGGACGTTTCTTCTTTGCTAATTTTAGACCTAAGAGGAAATCGCGTGACTTACTTCCCGCAAGGATTTATTCAGAAAATGCCGCTTTTGTCCAGACTCAAACTGTCCGTCAACTGTCTGGAGAAACTGAACTTCACTTCGGAGCAGTTTTCCGGGAGCTTGTATGAACTAGACGTTAGCAGGAATGGGCTAAACGATATACAAGCTAGTGAGGACGCTTTGAGAGCGCTCGGGAATCTCACGTATTTTAATCTGAGCCGCAATAATCTCAGTTTTCTTCCGACGAGATTATTCCCATCTTTGCTAAATCTCAGGTCGGTGGATCTGAGCTATAACAACATCGACGTTTGCCTTGAGGAGCCGGTAAATAACTTCTCCAGCTGCGTCGACTGGAAAAACGTAAGCAACTTAAAACAGCTTTATCTAAAAAACTGCAACATCAAAAATATTCCCAACTCTGCGTTTTCGGGATTGTCGCTGACGCATTTGGAACTGTCGGAAAATCCAGGTTTGAACGTGGCACAGTCGCTCCAAACTCTTCACAGAACGTTACAACATCTGGGTTTGGGAAACACGAAAATCCAACACTTTGACTTTTCGGAATTCCAAAGTTTGAAATCCCTGAACATCTCGGGCAACTCTCTTTCCAAATTCCCAACTTCAGTTTCACGAATCGGGCTTAAAAGTCTCGATTTGAGAGACAACGTTTTATGGACCATCCCGGAGGACCAGGCTGGAGCTCTGGCCTCGACTCTCACCACGGTTTACCTCACGGGGAATTCCTTCAACTGCTGCCAAACGGAATGGTTCAGGACTTTGGAAAAACAACAGACGCTGAACATTGCAGATAAATCGGAAATCGAATGTGTAGATTTTCTCCGCAGGACTCATTCCGTCGAGAGGTTGGACCCGTCTTTGTGCTCGGTCCAGACGGAGCCGGTGTTTTGGTACATCGTGTTGTTCGTGCCGGTTTGTGTGTCGTTTGTGGGTATTTCTGTCATTGTTCTGCTCACGATGAAGCCGAAAGTCTTAGAAAACTCGATAAAGAAGAAGTGTCTGAAGCCCACGTCGTACTAGAACTTTATAAACCCAAAAACACTGGATTTATGTCTCTGAAGGAAGGTCGAGGTTCAAACCATCGACTGTGAGGCTGTTGAAGGTCTATGTCTCTCTTTCTTTCTGTCTTTCTCTCTCTCTGTCTTTCTCTCTTTCTTTCTGTCTCTCTGTGTCTCTCTCTCCTTTTCTCTCTCTCTGTCTCTCTCTTTTTGTCTCTATGTCTCTCTTTCTTTCTCTGTCTCTTTCTCTCTCTCTGTCTCTATCTCTGTCTTTCTCTCTTCTTTCTTCTCTCTGTGTCTCTCTCTCCTTTCTTCTCTCTCTCTGTCTCTCTCTTTTTGTCTCTATGTCTCTTTCTTTCTTGTCTCTCTCTCTCTCTCTCTCTCTCTCTCTCTCTCTTCCCGTCTCCTCTCTCTCCTTTTCTTCTCTTTTCTTTCTCTCTCTCTCTCTGTCTCTCTGTTCTCTCTCTCTCTCTCTCTGGCTCTGTCTCTCTCTTTATCTCTCCTCTCTCCCTATGTGTCTCTCTCTCTCTCTCTCTCTGTTTGTCTCTTTCTCTGTCTCTCTCTCTCCTTGTCTCTCTCTCTCTCCCTGTGTCTCTCTGTTTATCTCTCTCTCTTTGTCTGTCTCTCTCTCTCCTTGTCTCTCTTTCTCTCTCCCTATGTGTCTCTCTCTCTCTGTCTCTCTGTTTGTCTCTCTCTCTTTGTCTGTCTCTCTCTCTCCTTGTCTCTCTTTCTTTCTCCCTATGTGTCTCTCTCTCTCTGTCTCTCTGTTTGTCTCTCTCTCTTTCTCTGTCTCTCTCCTTGTGTCTCTTTCTCTCTCCCTACGTTTCTCTCTCTCTCTGTCTCTCTGTTTGTCTCTCTCTCTTTCTCTGTCTCTCTCTCTCTCCTTGTCTCTCTCTCTCTTCCTGTGTCTCTCTGTTTGTCTCTCTCTCTCTGTCTCTCTCTCTCTCCTTGTCTCTCTCTCTCTCCCTGTGTCTCTCTGTTTGTCTCTCTCTCCTTGTCTCTCTCTCTCTCCCTGTGTCTCTCGCTCTCTGTGTGTGTGTGTCTCTCTCTCTCCCTGTGTCTCTCTGTTTGTCTCTCTCTCCTTGTCTCTCTCTCTCTCCCTGTGTCTCTCTGTTTGTCTCGCTCTCTGTGTGTGTCTCTCTCTCTGTCTCTCTTTGTCTCTCTCTTTCTCTTTGTCGCTCTCTCGCTCTGTGTCTCTCTCTCTTTCTCTCTCTATCTCTCTATCTCTCTCTCTCCTTGTCTGTTGAAGCGTAGCTTAGCAACACTGTCAATCAAACCTGTTGCTAACGCTAACAGTAGCGACGTCGGGGACAGAAGGACCTGATGTGTCTGTTATTAATGTTCATGTGTTGATCAGACACAGAACACAATGCTCTACAGTCTCTCAGCCAATCAGTGAGACCGCAAAAGTTGAACCGCGACATAGTGACGGACAGCTGCACAGTCTATGGTTCAAATCCCGCCTCCACAGATAAAGGCTGTTGTTGTGTCGTTGGGCAGGACACTTCACCCTCTCTCATGAGTGTGACTGGGTCCTCCATTAAAACACTGTGAGTCTCGAAGTTGGAGAGTTGTGTCTATAAACTGTGAGTTGTGTGAGTTGTGTGTATAAAAGTGAGTTGTGTGTATAAAAGTGTGAGTTGTGTGTATAAAACTGAGTTGTGTATAAGAGTTGTGTGTGTATTTGTGTCTGTTGGTTGTCGTTTGTACACTTTGTGATAAAAGTTGACATGATTCTTCTCGTCTCATTTTAAATTAAATTATTAACATTAAACAGATTTTTTGTGTCTGTGACATGAATCTTCAAACACGAGACTCTTCAGTTTTATCAACGTGTCGTCGGGAAACTTCAACGATACATCGAAATTCAGAATATTATCGGGACAGGCCTGGTGATACTCTGAAGTACTTTCAGTGGAAGGTAACAGTACTCTGCTGAAGTACTTTTTCCATCTTTTACTCGTTTATTTTCAGTATTTTCATGCCAGAATAAAAACGAGGCTTGAACCGTAGAGTTTGAGTTGAGTTTGTAGTAAAACTGATAAACAGAACTATAACAAGGAATAATATAAGTACTGTGTATAAGTACTGTGTATAAGTACTGTGTATAAGTACTTTTTACATTTTATTTACATTTTTACGGTTAATTGCTAATTTTACCAACATTTCTCCAATATTTGTTTCCAAGTGCTACATACACCAACTCCAGCAGTACTACTACTACTACTACTACTACTACCACTACTGCCACCACTACTACCACTACTACGACTACTACCACTACTACTAC
>JAIEZT010000040.1:275325-307825 GCA_019594935.1 Periophthalmus modestus | reverse complement strand
GAAAAATGTGTCGAATGTCAAACAGCAGAACATTTCAAGCAAAGTAAAAACATCCTGTAGACAAGCAGGTAGTGAACCCCCTAAACAATGACCTTTGACCCACAGCGATGATAAGATCCTGTCGCCTTTAAAAGTTTAAGCCCCAAACTTTAATCTTTTATGTAACATTATTCCAAAAGCTGCATTTACAGTTTTAATTTGCATTTTGATTCAGTTATTTATGAACCTGTTATATATATACACATATATATATATATATATGTATATATATATATATATATATATATATATATATATATATATATATATATATATATATATATTAATGTAGTTATTTTGAGTTTATTTATTCATCTTTTAAAATTTTTTGAATTTATTTATCTATTTATTGTTATTTTGAGTTTATTTTATTAAAATTTTTTTGTTATTTTTTTGAGTTTATAATTTTTTTTTTCATTTTTTTGAGTTTATTTTATAAAAAAATGTTTTGTTTTTTTTTCAGTTTATTTATTTATTAATCTTTTTTCATTTTTTTGAGTTAATTTATTTATTGAGTATTATTTTGAGTTAATTTATTTTATTTAAATTTTTTTTGTTATTTTGAGTTTATTTATTAATTTTTGTAGTTTATTTTCTTATTTCATTTAAATGTTTTTTTGTTATTTTGAGTTTTTTCCTTCCTTCTTTCCCGATGTCGCTCCTGTTAGCGTTAGCAGGTTTTTATCCGAGTTACTGCAGCCCTGTTCTCCACCCAGAGCCGTGAGGTCAGAGGTCAACTGTGCCCAAAGCCTCGAGCCCAGAGGTGACGGAGCCTTTTCCAGACGATGGAACAGCGCCCTCTGCCTGTCAGATCCTCTCAGGCTTTAACAGTTTAACACCAGACAGAAAACCCGCTTTTTTTAACTCTAAACAGGACAGACACGGGTTTTATTGATCTGTTCTTGTGTTTCGTGGATTTGTGTGTTTGTTTTTCACTTTGCTTCAGCTCGAGTCGTTTTAGAAATAAACTTAAATTGAAAAGAATCTTTAGTTTAGGGGAAAATCTGTGATGATGAGATGATGAGACTGTAATATTCGTAATGTTCGTTTCACTCGTCTGTGTCGTCCAGGTCTGATCCATCGTAAAAGCTGAAAGTTTAATCAAGACAAACACAAATAAACCTCGAGCAGATTCAGCATAAACCCCGCCCCCTGTGTCATAAACCCCGCCCCCCGTGTCATAAACTCCGCCCCCTGTGTCACGGGTCAGAATATTTCCACACAAGTTGAAGTTGTTTTAAATAGTCGCCTTAAAGGTTCCGTATTAAGGTTATTTCTCTGTTTTAATGTGGTTTCCTCGTCACAAACAGACCCGGAGTTGTGTTTTTTGTGTTTTGTTTCATTCTCACATGTTTAACACACAAATAAACCTGCAGATTTAGGCTGAAAACACTGTTCCACCTTGTGATGTCATCAAGTGGTGATACAGGAAGTGTTTTTAAACTCCGCAGAGCTTCATTTCAAGAATCATTTGGATCATTTCCGCTCTGCAGTTGTCACTTATCTCGACTGAACTAAAGGTAAAAGTGGGAGGAGTTAACTTGAAAACTACCACTTGATGACATCACAAGGTGGAACAGAGCGTTTTGAGCTTTGGAGATGTGACAGACGAATAATAAATGAAACAAAACACAGCTCCAGGTCTGTTTTTGATGCTCTAACAATGTTCTAACAGGGATTAAAGCTGCAAGAGTCAGTTTTGTGTCATATAGCACCTTTAAATTGACATGTGTCTCCATGGCGACAGTGGAGCCGCCAAGTCACATGGTCAGGTCTGTGGAGAGGCAATCCGACTCGCAGAATGAACGCATGTGTTCAAGGTGTTTTTATTAATAAATCTGCCTGTTATTGAACAAAGATAAGGTCAGTGTCACACTGTGGAACATTATGACATCTCCATGGAGACAAGAAGGTTTTAAAGCTATATTACTGAAAATTGACTCTTGCAGCTTTAATCCACGTTCGAATGTCGTTAGTGCGTCAAAAACAGACCTGGAGTCGTGTTTTGTTTCATTTATTATTCGTCTGTAACATCTCCAAACCTCAAAACGCTCTGTTCAACCATGTGATGTCATCAGGTGGTTGTTTTCAACAGTTTTAACAGCTCCTTTTACTTTTAGTTCAGTCGAGATTTTAGTTCAACTCCAGGAGCTGAAATGATCCAAATGACTCAAATCGAGTTTAAAAACACAGTGGAGCACTTCCTGTATCACCACATGATGACATCACAAGGTGGAACAGAGTGTTTTCAGTTTGAGAGAAGAACTCAGCCTGAATCTGCAGGTTTGTGAGTTAAAAACAACTCCAGGTCCGTTTTTGAGGAGGAAACAACATTAAAACATGGATTAAAGTGACAAGAGTCAGATTTTTGTGATTTTGGACATTTACGGCTTTTATATTTTTGCTAAATTAGTAAAAGTAAATATATTAAAACTGTTAATCAGACAAAATGGCCGTAATGAGTAAAAGAAAAGAGGCTGTGGACTTTTAACATGGAAAAATAGTGCCACCTACTGACACTTTACGGACACAACAAGCACAAAAGAAACGTGTAAAGCAAACAGACTTTTTATTTTAGTATTTATATATTTTCATGTTTACACTTTAAACACGGAGCGAATGTGGAATAAAAGATGGACCCACGAAAACTTTGGATCTTTGAAATGTCGGGATTAGTAAAACAAAACAGACATAAAACTTTTGAAACGTTTGAATTACAGGCCGAGGATTCATAAAAGTTTGGAGAATTTTGAGTTTGGACCCGGATCTGATCCGATATCGGCCCAAAAAGTCCCAGAGTGTTTGAGTTTTTATTTACACAAAGCTGTTCTGTCGTTACTTAAATAAAACGGTTTGTGTTACATTAATCTCGTTTTTGAGGAAATAAACGTGTTTCAGTCTCTGCTCTGGTGTCGGTCGATATCGAGAATCGGCAGATGCTTAAAGCTAAGTATCGAAATCGGTATCGGAACTGAAAAGGCTGAATTGATGCTTGTGGAATTCTGAGGCTCTGGTTTTACTTCATGGTAACACTTCTGTATAAAACCTTCAGTTCTTCATTACGAGCTCAGTCTAATCGTTTATCAACAAATTTAACGTTCAGGCCTCAGGAAATGTGCTTCACTCCAGGTTTTAGGGTCTTTAACGTCCTGAATAAACCTGAATGATTCTTTAATAAACTATTTAAGACCAATTAAGGCACAGTTATGACCAGACTGTATAAAGAAGTGACTGAGTATCACAGCAACAAAAGAGCCAATCAGGAGCGAGGGTGATGAAGGTAACGCCCTTTACCGCCTACACCACTGCAACGCTGTCAATCAAACCTGTTGCTAACGGTAACAGGAGCGACGTCGGGGAAAGAAGGACCTGATGTGTCTGTTATTAATGTTCAGATGTTGATTTACAGACACAATACAGTTGTTCCTCGGGACTGTAGACCATTGTGTTCTGCGTCCTGATTGGCTGAGGGACTGTAGACCATTGTGTTCTGTGTCCTGATTGGCTGAGGGACTGTAGACCATTGTGTTCTGCGTCCTGATTGGCTGAGGGACTGTAGACCATTGTGTTCTGCGTCCTGATTGGCTGAGGGACTGTAGACCATTGTCCATCAGTCTCCTCCGTGTCTCCTGTACAGTACAGAATGTGTCAGACAAATTTACATAAATGTTGGATCAGTGTGACTCTGAAGTGCTGTATGTTTGCAAGTTTTCTCCCCGACAAAACCCACAATGTCGATGAAACGTTCTGCACCGACAAAGGCACCGACGAAGGTTTGAACTCGCAGTTTAGCTCCGTCATTTCTTTACACAGTCTGGTTTTTACAGAATACTCAGATGTTTCTAAACCTCGTCCTCAGATGTTTTCAGAGACTGTTTAGTGGAAAAGCAAAGGCCCTGTACATGATCAGGAAAACGATAAAAGTCAAACTGCTACTACAGCACCAAGGAGGACACGGATAAGACTTAAACGAAGCTCTTTAAAATATTCTCACTGCAGAAATATTCAAGATGCAGTGAAGCAAAACTAAAAGTTATAAAAGCCCAGGCTCTGAGAGACACTGTAAACAAAGGCAGGTTTAAAATAAGAGTTTGGGAAGATCACACGACGATGGCATCAAACACAAAGGCACATCTCAATTCATTCACAGACACTAGAGGGCGGTGTTCATCTGCCCGTCCTATGGTTGAATTCAGTCCAGAGTAAGAGTAAAAACAGCACCCCCTTGAGGAGTCGGAGGAAATGTCTGGAGAAGGTGCAACAGCATCATAAATATGAGACACAGACACAGGTGGTTCTGGGAGTTTAGTTGAGCAGCTCCAGGTACGTGATGGGGACTTTTCCTTTCTGACTGCCCCGCTCTCCCATCAGCCAATCAGAGTCCATGCCCGGGACGCTGCTCACCGTGATCACCTGCAGAGACAGACCAGGGGTCAGGGGTCAGGGGTCAGGAAAATGTGTTCCATAGTTCTCAGGTGGAAAGAGAACAGGAGAGAGGTGATGCATCAGATCAGTTTAAAACTCAAAATGTTGAAAATGAAACCCATGTACTCTTGAGTTATCAGGAACACGTCAAGCTGCTGTTTTAAAAAAATATAATAATAACATAAATATCCTTTCAAAATAAGATTCAAATACGCCACAAATACATTTATAAAATGTTCTTTTCATGAACATTTCAAACATTTCAGATGGAGTCAACATCAAGAAACCTCAATATTTCACATAGAGACGTTTTTCCTTTAGCTTCTGCTGTTTGTGCCAAGACTCACAAGCTCCTCCTCTTGACCTCTCTCCTCCTCTCTCCTCCTCTCCTCTCCTGCTCCTCTCGACCTCTCACCTCCTCTCCTCTCTCCTCCTCTAGACCTCTCTCCTCCTCACTCCTCCTCTCCTCCTGCTCCTCTACTCCTCTCCTCTCCTGCTCCTCTCGACCTCTCTCCTCCTCTCGACCTCTCCTCTCCTCCTCTCCTCTCTTCCTCCTCTCTCCTCTCTCCTGCTCCTCTCCTCTCTCCTCTGCCCTGATGCTCTGACTCTGGTCATGAAGGTGCAGTTTGTTTTCTTGTGTGGCCCGGTACCAGTTGATCCACAGACCCATGTAGC
This sequence comes from Periophthalmus modestus, assembly GCA_019594935.1. Taxonomy (NCBI): domain Eukaryota; kingdom Metazoa; phylum Chordata; class Actinopteri; order Gobiiformes; family Gobiidae; genus Periophthalmus; species Periophthalmus modestus. The sequence continues at coordinate 302,686 of JAIEZT010000040.1, read as the reverse complement.
ACAGATATAATAAACTCGTCGTTAAATCAGATGGATTTATGTGGTGATTTCCTCAGGATTTTCATTATAAATCTACAGACGAGGTTATTAGTGTCATGAGGAGCAAAAGTCACTTAACATTAATAACAGACACATCAGATCCTTCTGTCCCCGACGTCGCTCACGTTAGTGTTAGCAACAGGCCAGCATTACTAAGCGCCCACTCTGTTAAACCAGAGGTGTGGGCTGAAGGGACATTAACTTCAACAGCCTCACTCCTGATTGGCTCTTTGGTTGCTATGATACGCGAGGTCAGAATTACAAATATGACTTGACTTGACTCCAAATTATCTGCTTTATCCGCTCGTCTCTATGAGCTTCATTTGGAGCTGAAGCTGTGGGTGACGTCACACTCCGTCCGCTCTTCAGTCTCTGCTCCTGCTTTTGCTCTTTTTCCATTTAAACACAGACTTGTGCCGCTGAGTCCGGCACATTCAGCAGTTGCCTGGTTTAGAATAAGTTGTGAAATTGATTTCTCAGCAGACTACAGCAGCTGACTCACTACAGTGCGGCCTGGAAAAAGCCCCTAAACATGAGGTAATGCTGCTTCACTCCTCGGCCACCACAGAATGCGAATCGCCAGTTCATGCGATTCCAAGAAGGGGCGGGGCCCAATTTTCCATCAATGGAGCGTTCTGTGCAGAAACTGTTCCAGCGTCACGCACATCTGAGCTTTAGCACTCGGTCTGAAACTGCACAGAACAGCATTTGGTGTGGAAATAAATCCATCCAACTCAACAAAACCCACTGGACAAACTACAACTTTAAAACAAAACCCACTGGACAAACTACAACATTAAAACAAAACCCACTGGACAAACTACAACTTTAAAACAACCGACTGGACAAACTTTACACATTTAAAACAAAACCCACTGGACAAACTTTATCACTTTAAAACAGAACCCACAGGACAAACTTTATAACGTTTAAAATGCCAGAGATACAGGAGACTCTCCAGCAAAGTGCAAAACCTTTAAAGAGACATTAAGTTCCATTAAAAAGGCATTTTTTGAGCAAATCCCTCCAATCTACCATCACCGGGGATTAAAACTATCCACCATGGCTGAATGTCCACACTCTTCCTACAGGGGGCACTATTCAGAGGTCACCTTGAGTAGTGGGCATCAGTGGTCACTCGAGCGGTCAATATAGACCATAATGCACTGGGAGAGTCAAAAAAAACAAACAGGGAACGAGACGTGTTTAACTGGAAACAACACGACTGAATGAAGCAGAAGGTTTATCTCACTGTTGATCCTGATTATGAAGAAAACACTGAAATAAACCGTTGCAGTGTAAAGGTGTTCGTGTTCGCTCTTTTAACAGCTCAAGCTAAGGTAAGTGGCTATTATTTCCACATCTCAGCTTTTAAAAAATGAATACTCCAGTCTGTTTTTAGGTGAGATCCATCTTAACATAAACTTGTCTGATGATTATTAGTCCATAAAGACGTGAGCCAGTCCAACCTGATCAGGATTTCTTTTTTTAACCAGACGCCAGAGTCACACGAGCTGAGTGTCCGAGTCTCTCTGTGAATGTCTCTGTAGAGTCTGATACAGAGTGAGGGGCTGTGGAGGGAACCAGGGGTGAGGAGCCGGGGGAGACATTCAGACACAGCCTGTGTATTTCCTTTCAAAATCACAGGAGTTTCTTTGCCGTAGTGAGCCGTAATCATCAATATTATTAGAAAACTTTGAATAAAAACTGATGAAAACACAGATCTAAGTGTTTTCTCTCGTCTCACCTCGTCGGCAAGCAGAGAGAGCTCGCTGCTGCTGGCCGCGTCGTAGTCGTACAGGACTCGGGCTTTACGGCTGCCGCTGGAGCCGCGCAGTTCATGGAAGCCTCCAGAGGGGGCAGAGTTTCCACGACTCGGGTTGGGCAGAGAGGCGGACACCGGGATCGTGGGCACAGAGATACTACTCGCCCCGGCCGACACAGAAGACTGGTTGTTGTTGGAGAAAGACGACGGGAAACTAGAAAGAGGGAAAAAGTGTGAAATTATATAAAAGACATTTAAAAGACTCATTTATGAAACACTAATATCCTATGACCTTTGACCTCTGACCTATTTTTAATCACTAAAGCGACAGTTTGAATATTCACTGTGTTTTCTATCTGTGTTTTATATTAAATGAACATGCCTTGTCAAAGTATAAACCTTTTTATTGAAGACTGGAGAAGTGAAATGTTCCTGTTCTCATGTGTAATTTGACGTCCATTTTGAATTACCTGCCGAGTTGTTTCTGCAGGTCGACCATGTACTGGTAACACTGGGCGTAGTACGTGGTCTGAGCCTCCACAAAGTCGTTCAGGCAGCGCAGGTGATGAGCCTGGAAAACACAGCACAAGTTCAGCTTTGGCACTGAACCACAGACCGTTTATATAAATGAACAAAGCAAACAGGAAGTGATCACGGGCGAACTTCCGACTCCAGTTCATTTTTTATTAAGTAGCAAACTGTGTCTCTCTACCTGCTGCTGTCAGAATCATTTTGGTCTTAAATGTTCGTGTTAACCCTCTACATGATCCTAGGTTCATTTTTTTTTATTTTATTTTATTTTATTTTATTTTATTTTTTTTTTTGTGTGTGTATGTTCTTTTGAGTTTATTTATGAATTTTTTTTGTTTATTTTTTTAATTTTTTGAGCCATTTTGAGGTTTTTATTTATTTGAGTTATTTTGAGTTTATTGATTTATTTATTTTTTGTTATTTCGATTTTATTTTTTTGAGTTATTTTGAGTTTGGGTTATTTTTTGTTATTTTGAGGGGTTTTTTTGTTTTGTTTTTTATTATTAAAATTTTTTGTTTTTTTATTAGTTTATTTTTGTTTTTTTGTAAAAACTGTCTCTCTCTTTCTGTCCCTGCTGCTGTCAGACTCATGTTGGTCTTAAATGTTCGTATTAACCCTCTACATGATCCTGGGGTTTTTATTTCACGTCTGTCTGTAAATCAACATATGAACATTAATAACAGACACATCAGGTCCTTCTGTCCCCAACGTCGCTCCTGTTAGCGTTAGCAACAGGTTTGATTCTGCTAAACCAAAGGTGTGAGTAGGAAGGGGTGTTACATTCAACATCCTTGCTCTGATTGGCTCTTTGGTTGCTATGATACTCGTGGTCAGATTTCCAAATATGGAACTCGACTCCAAATTAGCCGCTAAAACTGCTCTAGCCTCGATGAGCTTCGTCACATTCACTTAGTCACTTCTTTATACAGTCTAGGCACAGAACGCAAAAGGTTTAAGTAATTTTAGGAGTTTTATAATTGAAATAAATGTATATATGGCTAAATACATAAATGTAGTTTTGGTTTGCGTTGTGTTCGTCCATGTTACACGTACATGAGTGCTGCTGACACCTTCCAGCAGGAGTCTGGTGATCTCCGCCTGTCGATCAAACTCGCTCTGTGTCATCCTCAGCTCCTGCTCAGCCTAAACACAAAGAGAGAAAAGCAAGTTATTATGTCCCAAACATACACAAGAAACTAACAGAACAGTGTGTGATATTAATGAACAAACCAGGAAATCATCAGCATCAGATCTGTAGTGAATTTATTCTCTTTTCTTAACATTTCAACAGAAGTACAGCTCCAAAATGGCACCTTGACACCAGACCTAGCCCAAGGAACAGGGCCTGTCTGTTTTACACTGCACTACATGTCGGGCTGGGTGACTCTGGACTAAATATCAGCCCTAAGTTTACATTAAGATATGGCTGGATGCGTCTGGATGTTAACGATGGAGCAGACACACAGACGAGGAGGAACAGAGCAGACGGAGCTATGCCCCGGTCCGGCTGGGTACGTCACTTTAGGGATTTTTGTTTTAAAATAAAGAATATGAATAAGAACTGCTAAACTAATACAAGAATCATATTTGAGAACATAATTTTACTTGGTTTTATACATAAACACATACAAATGGCCAGTGGTGGGCCGTAAGGGCCTGCAAGGCCTTCTCTGCTGGCCTAAAAAAATATCTGAATCACAGACTGATGTTAATTATATTTTGTTCATGAATACTTATTAAATCATTCGAAATTGTCTGTCAGCTTCCTTTCACTGCTTTTCCCCTGGTTGCGCTGCTTCCAGATGTGTGTTTTCATATTTAAGCATTTAACCAATCACATTTCAGCCATTATTTGTTGCCAGGGTCAGAAATCTACCTGGAGGCCTTCATAATGAGTTCTGCGGGCCCTGTAGCACAAAATAAGTGTCGGTAAAATGTTGCTTTAACCAATCAGATTTAGAGTTGGCGACACCGAGGCCTTCTAGCAGGCGCACGGAAACGTCAGCGTTTTCACAGCCTGTGATTGGACAGTGAGAGAGTGAACGAGCCAGAGCGAGCAAACCGCGGCCGTGTCTCAATTCGTATTTAAGTCGGGGGGGATACTTCGACCTGCACCTCGAACAGCACATTGAACCGTGCCTGTGGAGAATTGGGACACGGCAACTACATCATGTCTGGATGATTTTGAGTTTTGTTTTTCGCTTCACAAAAAATCCCAAATCTACGAGGCCACTGAACGCAGCGCGGGCTCCGAGCGCACGAAGAGTCAACCGCAAGACCCTCGCGGACAGACAGGGCTCGACTTTCAGCATTAGCTTCGATGGCGATAGAAAAGGACTTCTTGATGGAACTGAAACGCACGGATAATCTGTACGACAGAGTAATTGAAATCTTCTTGAGGAAAGAAAGGAGGATGGATTTTGTGTACAAGTAAAACGGATTTTTGGTGAGTAAAATGTGGCTATATTCCTAAATAATATTGCTATTTTATGAGGTTATTATTGATGCTTTTTGTGTGTCGTAGTTGTAGCTGCAGTAAAAGTTTTATGGCCATAAAATTGTTATTGTTTTAAATTGTTAAAGTTATTGAGGGTTGGATTGATTCAGACGGAGCACTACTGAAGGCCTAGGTGTGAAATGCACGGCCCGCCACTGCAAATGGCATATTTTTCTGCATTATAACATGGATTAAACCTACAAGAGTCAGTTTTGTGTGATATATTTAGGATTTTAAATAACTGCAGTATTTCTAATTTGCTAACTGGATCATTCAAATTTCTAGTTTGACAATGTTTCAGATCATATTATAAGATTTAGTTTGGTCAGCGAGTGTGTATTTAGAAAAAACAAAACAAAATGGCTGCCACATTCCACTCACCTCGGTCACTTCCTCCGCTCACATCTGCAGCTTAGAGTTTTAAAAACAGTGACACAGAGGTTAGACGTGCAGCTGCCCCAGCACAAAGCCAACAGCCAAAAACACAGAGCCAACAGCACAAAGCCAACAGCACACAGCCAAAAACACACAGCCAAAAACACACGGCCAACACTCAAAAGAACACCACACTTTCACATTACACAACTGTTCTCTATTTATACAGGGAAACCCAATGAGAGGGCGCCCTGTTTAAAACGCAACACACACAAGTACATAAGTCCATATAAACATTAAAAACAGGAGCAGGTGTGAGAATAAAGTTTGTTACCAGTTTATTAATTTACAATTGTAACACCCAAGTTTGATCTTGAAATACATTACATTTTTGTGAAGCAAAATAACCAAAAGCCCTTTGTCCCGTCTCAGTCCTGGAGCAGCTTGTCCTGAGTCTTATGCCGTCCTGTGATCTGGGACTAAAAACTCCAGTATCAATGAGTGTGTTTACATGAGCTCGAGTATCCCGGTTATGAGCTGGAGTATCTCAGTTATGAGCTGGAGTATCTCGGTTATGAGCTGGAGTGGAGTATATCTCGGTTATGAGCTCGAGTATCTCGGTTTATGAGCTCGAGTATCTCGGTTATGAGCTCGAGTATCTCGGTTATGAGCTCGAGTATCTCGGTTATGAGCTCGGTTAGTATCTCGGTTATGAGCTGGAGTATCTCGGTTATGAGCTGGAGTATCTCGGTTATGAGCTGGAGTATCTCGGTTATGAGCTGGAGTATCTCGGTTATGAGCTCGAGTATCTCGGTTATGAGCTCGAGTATCTCGGTTATGAGCTCGAGTATCTCGGTTATGAGCTCGAGTATCTCGGTTATGAGCTCGAGTATCTCGGTTATGAGCTCGAGTATCTCGGTTATGAGCTCGAGTATCTCGGTTATGAGCTCGAGTATCTCGGTTATGAGCTCGAGTATCTCGGTCATGAGCTGGAGTATCTCAGTTATGAGCTCGAGTATCTCAGTTATGAGCTCGAGTATCTCAGTTATGAGCTCGAGTATCTCAGTTATGAGCTGGAGTATCCCGGTTATGAGCTCGAGTATCTCGGTTATGAGCTGGAGTATCTCAGTTGTCAGCTGGAGTATCCCGTTAATAAGTTGAAGTGTCTCAGTTATGAGCGTCATCATGGTTATGAGACGGAGTATCCTGTTAATAAGTTGAAGTGTCTCAGTTATGAGCGTCATCATGGTTATGAGCTGGAGTATCCCGTTGGTAAGTTGAAGTGTCTCAGTTATGAGCGTCATCCCGGTTATGAGACGGAGTATCCTGTTAATAAGTTGAAGTGTCTCAGTTATGAGCGTCATCATGGTTATGAGACGGAGTATCCTGTTAATAAGTTGAAGTGTCTTGCTCGAGGTTTGGGTTTCTCGAGCACTCGAGAAACCCAAACCTCGAGTGTGTGTAAGTCACCGTGGAGGGTCCCAGTGGAGGTCACAGTGGGGGTCCCACTGGGGATCACAATGGGGGTCACAGTTGGGGATCACAATGGGGGTCACAGTTGGGGGTCACAGGTGGGGGTCACAGTTGGGGGTCACAGTTGGAGGGGTCAAACTGGGGGTCCCCCTGGGGATCACAGTGAGTGAGGGTGTCCCAGTGAGGGTCCCAGGGGGGTCCAGTGGGGGTCCCAGGTGGGGGTCACAGTTGGGGGTCACAGTTGGGGGTCACAGTTGGGGGTCACAGTTGGGGGTCACAGTTGGGGGTCACAGTTGGAGGGGTCAAACTGGGGGTCCCACTGGGGATCACAGTGAGGGTCCCCAGTGGGGGTGGGGTCACAGTGGGCGTGTCACCGTGGGCGTGTCACCGTGGGCGTGTCACCGTGGGCGTGTCACCGTGGGCGTGTCACAGTGGGCGTGTCACCGTGGGCGTGTCACCGTCGGCGTGTCACCACCGTGGGCGTGTCACCGTGGGCGTGTCACAGTGGGCGTGTCACCGTGGGCGTGTCACAGTGGGCGTGTCACAGTGGCCGTGTCACCGTGAGCGTGTCACAGTGGGCGTGTCCTGTTATGAGTCATCAGTATTCAGGATATTTAAAGGCGTCACTATGGCAAACATGGCACAGATTTGGCAGGGAGCTAAACATTTTGCTAACCTTGCAAACTTAAGACTTTTAAGCCTGTTTTAAATAACAAAGGACTAAGATCTGCTTCAGAATAAACGCGTTCAAAGGCGGTTTAATTGAAATAGACGACTTTTAATTTGTTCATATAAAATCATTATTATTAAAAGTTCTGGTAAAGGTTTGAGTTGTTTTGGGAAAGTTACTCCTGCCGTATTTGTTACTTCAGTTCGCACATGCTCAGTACGGCACCAGTGCGAGAAATCAGGATACTGCGTGTACATGCCTCAATATTCTGCATAATAATGATAAATCAGAAGATCCCAGTGAGAGTCTCCTGTTTATTCCCGGGATATTGGCCTCAGGATACTGCATTTACAAAAAGACTCAAAACCAGGACACTCAAAAAACTCGATCATAGCCGGGACACAGCACTCGTACACATGTAAACACACTCCCCGGGTCGTCGTAGTGCTTTATAAATACATTTATACGCTGTTGTTTTCTTCAGACAAACAGCGATGGCCGACCTACTTTTGTGTGAGTGAACAGTGATGGTTTTAAATGCATCACGAACAAAAAGGCTGTGTGAAAGAGAGAGTCTAAAGGTTTCAGAGCAGAGGCTGAAGTCTGTGTTTGTTGTATCTCCATGATCCAACTCCTGTCTCGATCTTCACTACATCGGCTTCTCCTTCAGTTTATGAAGCTGGAACTGTATTTTTGAAGTCAATATTAACTTTTTCTTTGCATTACTGGGAAATTTTTGGTTATTTTTGGCTGTATGATCAGATTTAAGCGGTAAAAGATTCGTTTTAATATAGTTTTAATCAATAACACGTTCTGAAGTTAAATATAATAGTAGTAGTTAAAACGATAAAAGTGAAACACAAAACCCAAGAGCAGATTAAACCACACACTTTCGTAGTTAAGTTTGAGTTATTCATTCAAACTTTTACGACTTAAATGTAAAGACTGTATGAAAAAGTGGACTGAGTGAGCGTGACGTCACCCACAGCATAAAGAAGGAGCGTTATTAATGTTCATATCTTGATTTAAAGACAAAATCGTGAAATTAAAAACCCCAGGATCATGTAGAGGGTTAATACAAACATTTAAGACCAAAATGAGAGAGGGTTTTTCAAGAGAAAGTGAATTGGAGCCAAAGTGGATGCTTAAATCTTATCATATAAACCAAAAAAATCACCAAAAATGTCCTAGTAATGCAAAGAAAAAGTGCACATGATGAATACTGACCCCAAAAATACTGTTCCAGCTTCCAAATACTGCACGAGAAGTGGGGATAGTGATTGTAGTGACAGACTCAGCTGAAGTAATTGAAGCTAATACAAAACCAGCGCTGGTCTCGTAAAACCGCAGCTGCATTGGTGAAATTTTTCCATGTCTCGGTTAAGTTAATGTGTTTTCATAGTTAAATTGTCAAAACTCACTACAAAACCCTCCATGTGTTCTCTTTAAGTCTATAAACGCACAGCTGTTAACACGTGAAAAAAAGTTTAATAGAATAATAATTGTGAAGTGAGAGAATGATGTCGCTCAGCAGATCTCTGAGGGAGGGGGGAATTACACTCGAATGGTTTTAAATTACGTCTGAAAAATAGCTTTGTTGTGATGTGAGCTGTCCATTTATTTTACAGTGCACTCAGGACTGGCCCCGACTCAACAACAACATTAATAATGAGTAGTTTAAATCCATTTTACAGGCCATTTGGAAAACAAATGGGTTTAAAAAGATTTGACACAGAAAAACGTTTGAGAACAAAAGTAATTAATGAAAACAGGAATTGAGATTTACGGGAATGCGGTCTCAGATTCCCAAATTTTCCAGGTAATTACCGATGTCTTTAGAGGCTCCACTTTACACTCGAGTTACACCTCGAGCACGAACATTCAGACGTGTAAAATAAATGGTCACAGCGTTTTGAAATGAGCCTGTGTAAAACTAGAGATACAAGAGACGCACTTTTAGCAAATTATTGGCCCCAAGTGTCGTCCCTGGTCCGGTCCCTGGTCCGGTCCCTGGTCCGGTCCCTGGTCCGGTCCCTGGTCCGGTCCCTGGTCCGTCCCTGGTCCCGTCCCTGGTCCCGTCCCTGGTCCCGTCCCTGGTCCCGTCCCTGGTCCCGTCCCTGGTCTTCACCTTCTAGACCCTCAAAGCTCTCGTCGTGATCTAGTGCCAGTCCCGGTATTAAATCTCCAGCAGAGGGCGATATTTAGTTTGGCCCAAACAGCTGTTTGTAGAGGTTTGTAGATGTTTTATTTGAACAGTTTTGTGTGAAGAGCACACTGCACAGCTCTTACACAGCTTGTAATAAAACAAGGCCCTGGATGAGTTTCTACAAAATTGAAATTAGATCATTTGGGAATTTTTAAAAAAATAGGCCCTAAACATCTTATCAGCCATCGGCTTCTCTGGATTCTGAACAGTCGATGTCGGCATCGGCCATGAAAAAACCCAGATAATGCATGTTTTAAAATGGATAAAACAGAAACAGGGGCACTGGGGCAAGAAAGAGGAAGTCGACTCATGTGATCAACAGAAACGGAACTGTCCATCATCACAGAAGTGAATCTACTACAATGAAAAACATTTTTTAGTTTGAATTCACCCCGTCAAGATGCACAACTCATTTAAAAAAAAAAGTATTTTATTACAGATTATACTAGTATGAATATTAATAATAACTTAGGATCAGTCTTGTCCTCATTTGGTCCTGGTTTGATGATGTAGAGCTTAGTCCTGGTCCAGTCCCATTTTTATATAGAGCTTTTCCACCTTGTAGTGACTCAAAGCAGCAGTCGTGATCTACTCTGGTCATGACCTGTGATTAAAACCAGCTCAGTATGGCCTACAGGGGGCGCTGCACTCACCGCGGCTCGGGCGTCCGTCATCCGCGCCTTCTTTAGCCTCGTTTTAGCCGCGTCCAAATCCAAACGTTTAACCTGGAGCAGCTTCCTCTCTTTCTGCAAAACAGAAACACACATAAAAATCATGACTTTTTAAAAATAACATGACTTTGCATTCACAGCTGAGCAGAGCGTGTTTCAGACGAGGGACCGGAGGGTTTCAGACGAGGGGCCGGCGTGTTTCAGACGAGGGGCCGGAGTGTTTCAGACGAGGGGCCGGAGGGTTTCAGACGAGGCGCGGACGTGTTTCAGACGAGGGGCCGGAGTGTTTCAGACAAGGGGCCGGCGTGTTTCAGACGAGGGGCCGGCGCGTTTCAGACGAGGGGCCGGAGTGTTTCAGACGAGGCGCCGGAGCGTTTCAGACGAGGGGCCGGCGCGTTTCAGACGAGGCGCTGGCGCGTTTCAGACGAAGGGCCGGCGCGTTTCAGACGAGGGGCCGGCGCGTTTCAGACGAGGCGCTGGCGTGTTTCAGACGAGGCGCTGGCGTGTTTCAGACGAGGCGCTGGCGTGTTTCAGACGAGGGGCCGGCGTGTTTCAGACGAGGGGCCGGCGCGTTTCAGACGAGGGGCTGGAGTGTTTCAGACGAGGCGCTGGCGTGTTTCAGACGAGGCGCTGGCGTGTTTCAGACGAGGGGCCGGCGCGTTTCAGACGAGGCGCTGGCGTGTTTCAGACGAGGGGCCGGAGTGTTTCAGGCGAGGTGCTGGCGTGTTTCAGACGAGGGGCCGGAGTGTTTCAGACGAGGCGCTGGAGTGTTTCAGACGAGGGGCTGGCGTGTTTCAGGCGAGGTGCTGGCGTGTTTCAGACGAGGGGCCGGCGCGTTTCAGACGAGGCGCTGGCGTGTTTCAGACGAGGGGCCGGAGTGTTTCAGACGAGGCGCTGGCGTGTTTCAGACGAGGGGCTGGCGTGTTTCAGACGAGGGGCCGGAGTGTTTCAGACGAGGCGCTGGCGTGTTTCAGACGAGGGGCTGGCGTGTTTCAGACGAGGGGCTGGCGTGTTTCAGGCGAGGTGCTGGCGTGTTTCAGACGAGGGGCCGGAGTGTTTCAGACGAGGCGCTGGAGTGTTTCAGACGAGGCGCTGGCGTGTTTCAGACGAGGGGCCGGAGTGTTTCAGACGAGGCGCTGGCGTGTTTCAGACGAGGGGCTGGCGTGTTTCAGGCGAGGTGCTGGCGTGTTTCAGACGAGGGGCCGGAGTGTTTCAGACGAGGCGCTGGAGTGTTTCAGACGAGGCGCCGGCGTGTTTCAGACGAGGGGCCGGCGCGTTTCAGACGAGGCGCTGGCGTGTTTCAGACGAGGCTCCGGTGTGTTTCAGACGAGGGGCTGGCGCGTTTCAGACGAGGCGCTGGCGTGTTTCAGACGAGGGGCCGGAGTGTTTCAGGCGAGGCGCTGGCGCGTTTCAGACGAGGGGCCGGAGTGTTTCAGGCGAGGGGCTGGCGTGTTTCAGACAGACACAAAAAGCTTCTGCAGTGACACAGGAAAAGCCCTGGACACGACTGATAACGAGTTTAAATACAGCCACAACACAGCTACTATAAAAAGAGACTCAAACAGGAGAGAGCAGATATGAGAGAGAACATGACACAACATTTATAACAGAATCAATACAACATTAACGCTGTAACTTGTCTCCACGGAATGTTCCACAGTACAGCATTAAACTTGTCACCTTGCCACATTTATTCAGTTATTGCAAGAGGTAAAAAAGAACCTAGAGACACATGAATTCTGACTGTGAATCTCCACAGATCTGACCTGTACCTTCACCTCTTGGAGGTTTTTATTCTGCCTCTTCTCTTATAATGTTACTTTTATGATGATTATTTCTGTTTTTATTGGTCGTTTTGTGATTTTAACATCTCTTATTCTGTAAAACTCTTTGAATGACTTTGTGGACCAGTCGTGCTGCTCAAACTCGCCTCATTCTGGACACACAGTTTAGGAGCCAAACTCACCAGGATAGTTTTGAAGTCGCCCTCCAGAAAGTTCCGGAAAGGAGTGAGGAAGTTGATGGCAGAAGTCTGGATCAGCTCCCGCTCTGCTCCTCCGATTTGTTTTTCCGTCTCTCCACATTTGATCAGAGCATTTCCTGCAGAGACATAAAAAACAGATGAATCCACAAACAAATGGCCCCAGGTAAAAGGTTTCACAGCGGAGGAACGACGGGCCGGTCTCCAAAACGAGTCTTCACGAAAACATGACAATATCGCTAAAAATATGAAAGTTGAAACTGTATTTTTGGGTCAGTTTTTATCATTTGCACATTTACTTTACATAACTGGAATATTTTTGGTTATTTTTTTGCTGTATGATCAGATTTGAGTCACACCCAAGAACTCCCTGTATTTAAACACAAATCTACATTTCAGTTATATTCTTTTTAGCTGTCCCTGTCTGTACTATTGAACGTGGTGATGTCATCTGAAACACAGCACCTTGGACAACATTTTAAATAACTACTAATATTTTTTTATACATTTTACATTCAAATCCTCAAAGTCTCCTCACTTTGCTTTGTCGAGAAATATTTAGTAGAGTTATTTGACTTTTTTTCTTTGCTAAATAATTCCATAAACAGGGCGACAGTGGCTCAGTTGGTAGAGCGTTTGTCCACTGATCTGAAGGTTGCTGGTGCGATTCTATCTCCCACAGATAAATGCTGCTGGTGCTGTGTCCTTGGGCAAGACACATAACGCTCCTCGCCCCAGTGTCTGTGTGAATATGTGAGTGTTTCCTTGATGAAGGTGGAAAAGCGCTGTATAAAATGTGTCTTAATTCAGATATTTGATGCTTTCTGTGTTTATATAAAATGTAGAAAGTAGTAAAAATAAAAATATTGAATGAGTGGGCGGGTCCAAACTTTTGCCTGTGTCGACGCTCAAACGGATGAAAACGAGCCACGCCCCCCATGTGCACGGCCCCACTGAAAACTAACAAAATAAAAACATACCGTCTTTGATATTTGACTAAAATCATAATTTAACACTGAATTTCAAATCTTGTTCATCTCACAATGAGCCTGACACTAAAATCTGCCAACACCACAGCGAGACACAGCAACATGCAGCCACAGAGCCACAGCGAGCCACAGAGAGCCACAGCGAGCGAGCCATAGCGAGCCACAGCGAGCTCTGCATAAGGTTTAAAAATGACTCAAATCTCCCACAATCTTAACAAACAACTAGAGAGAACGTGAGAAAGAAAAACTACAGTGAACCTAAGTGAGTGTGAGAGTAATCACCCCGAAACAAAAGCCAAAACACAGAGTCTGTAATTACAACCGTGTGAAATTACAAACTCATTTTACAGTTCCTCTTTGGTATAAATGTGAAACAGTCACATTTTACAACAAGGAGCCGCTCACTCGCAGTTAGAACAAATACTTGAATAACACGAGACCGACTGACAAATAAACACAAACTGACCAACGCTCCGTCTGAGCAGAACCTCCCTCCTCTGAGGTTAACGCTACAGCCAAGTCAATATGTAGCAAAAATAAGAAAGTGGTAAAAGAAATAAATAAAACTGGAATGACTGTGGATCTGTGACACCAGGATTTACACGTGGAGCTTGTTTGATCATTTTTGACATAATATCTGAGTCATTTTAAATGTGGAAATGTGGCGTGTGATGTTTTTAAATGAAATAATGGGAGATGCAGGTTTGATTGTAAATACTTGGATGTATTTGTGAACCTGCGGCGGCTGAGGATGGACTTTATCTTGGTGTTATCTCTGGTGTAAAGTGTCTCTTCTTTTATGAGATGGGATGTGCTTGCACCTGGTCCCTGTTAAAATAAACCAATAAACTTAAACTAAACCAGGTCAACGCCAGAGGAAACACCACACTCACCACACGGACATTTCCGCTTTGATTTAAATTACTGTCACTTTAAATGTTATTGTCATATCTCCAGACTGGTTCATTTTTCACTCTGAGATCACTCTGCTCACTCTGTCTCACTTCAATATGATTTAGCGACACACACACACATACACCACACAAACACCACACATACGCTACACATGCTACACCCGACATGTTAGAGGTGTGAGATCATATCAAACCTGTATCAGAGCTGCCGCTGGCTCCTCGTCTGTGCAGAGCTTCCACCTCTAACACTACAAACCCCAGAACGTTTTACAAATGTGTTGGCACCAAACACCCAACACTTGTGTTGATCATTATTTAGTTAGTGTATGTGTGCGCTACACATACAGTGTATGTGTGCGCTACACACATACAGTGTATGTGTGCGCTACACATACAGTGTATGTGTGCGCTACACACATACAGTGTATGTGTGCGCTACACACACACAGTGTATGTGTGCGCGACACACATACACTAATGTTTTTTTTTCTTGTATGTGTCTAACACATACACAGTGTATGTGTGTATCGTCTTGTTATTAATGTGTGTTGGACCGACAATCTTATATTTAAAATGATTAACTTCTCTCTCTGGCTTTAAATATATTTAATAATGAAAAAGGAAACCACTCACACACTCAAGCACTCACTCACACACACACACAAACATTCACACATTCACACACACATTCACACACACACACACACACACACACACATTCACACAAACATTCACACACATTCACACACACATTCACACAAACATTCACACACACATTCACACACACACACACACATTCACACAAACATTCACACACACATTCACACATTCACACACACATTCACACAAACATTCACACACTCATTCACACATTCACACAAACATTCACTCATTCACACAAACAGTCACACACACATTCACACACACACACACATCACACACACACACACACACACATTCACACACACACACACACACACACACACACATTCACACACCAGTGCACACACACATTCACACACTCATTCACACAAACATCACACACACACACACTCACACACACACACATTCACACACCAGTGCACACAGACACTGTGGAAGAGGAGAGTCAAGTGTGTTGCCCAAGGACACAACATCATCATTCATCTGTGGAGCTAAAGTCAGACCAGCCTGTGGGTCGGTGGCTCTAACAGCTCCTGATGTTTGTGTGGAGAGCGAGAATCAAACCGTCAGCCTCAGATCAGAGGACGGCGTCATGTCTCACCGTACGCCGTCCCGGGGCCAAACTCATTTCCTGCTTCATACATGGACTGTCCCAGGAGCTCGTGGTTGTTCATTCTCAACGGGGCCTTTTTCTCCAGTTTCTCGTACACAAACTCTTCTAGTCGGACATCTGCAACACGAAAATTGAATTACAAGTCATAAGATTACAGTTAGCGGGGAATGTGTCGGGAGGGGCAGAACAGACAGAGTGACATCAAAAAGCATCACATAAAACACGAGATAAACTCAAATCATTCTCTTAAACAACAGTTTAAGGGTTTTAAAAGTGGTGAAATGGCAACAGACAGATGGTCACACTGTTTATTTTCTCTTCTGTCCTAAATAAATACGGCAGCGTGGTGTGAGGATGCACAGCCGACTTAACACGCTTCAAAAACGCCCAAAACACCAATTATGTTTAACATCTCACACATCAAATATTTAATAACTTGCCTAGACGTGTCCTGATGATCACTACATCGACTTATCCTTCCTTATATGGAAGATGGACATTATTCTGGAGAAATGTTTGGTTATTATATTATTATATAATTGTTATTATGTTATTATATTCTTTATGATCAGATTGTAAAAAAGTTTGAATAATTAACTTGTCTGACTCATTCCAGATGCAAACTAACCTCTAAAGTGTTTCTGCTGTTTATTTATCACAGCTCATGATTTTTAACAATATTGTAGATTTAGAATAGTTTTTGTGGTTTAAATCGTTGTGTCAGCGGCGTAAATGAGTTTGAATATTATCGTTTATCCTCTATATTTACTTCAGGGAAATACCGTGTGATTGTGACAGGCCTAAACTTTCCCCCATATGATTTTTTGACAGTTTTGTGAGTACCAAATGCTTGAGACTCATAATACTGGTTGGTAAAGTCAGTAACTAAGATGCTAACAGCTGCTAACATGTTCATTTGACAGTGATGTGATGGTTTGACAGACACTGGGATTGGGCTGCAGCAGCACTTCTGTTTGCTTCATGATCCTTTCTGTCCATTGTTTGGTGTTTTCTGCTCGGACCAAAAGGTTTTCCAGATGAGCATCCAACTCAGTTTTCTCAGCTTGGCCAAGTTTTTCCTCTGTGAACTAAAACAGGAGAAAACACTGAGAAAACAGTAGTGATGTGATGATGAGACACGTTTACAGACAGTTTATAAGACAATAGTTACAACAAATCAGAATATTTATTTGGTTACATGTCCAAAACTGCTAATCTAATTGCTAAATGCTAATCTACAGTTCCCTCACTTGTTAAATATGACCTTATAGTTGTAAAGGCCTGTTTATAGCATCTTATTAGCATCTATTAATTTAAAGCTGATAATAAATAAATAAATGGGAATAAGGTTTGTAAAATACAGACTTTAATTGTAAGTTGCTTTTTTTATCAGTTTCAAGCTATGTCATTGGTAATAACAGATTTGTAAGCGTTTTAATAACAAATTGAACAACTATGTGCTAATGCTAATCGGCTATGCTAACGGCTAACGGCTAAAGCGGTTAGCATCGACTTCCACAAAACCAAACGGAAACTCACTTGTACCGCGCGGCTCAGGAAAGTACCGGCGTCTGCTGCGAACCGCTTCACGTTAAAATCCATGGTCAAAACAGCAGAGTGAGTCTACAGTCCGAGTGTTTCCGTGAGTTTGTGGCTTTAATCGCCCATCTCAAAAGAAAATGTGATTGAAGCAACTTTTTCTGCCCGTAGTTCCACCCCGGCCCAAGAGTGTGTACGCGACAAGATAGTTACATTCTTTGGCTAAACTGTGGTTAAGCTAAAACATAATAAAAACACAACGTAGAGAAGTCAAAACTGTGTTAAATAATCAAATTTACACATATTTATTAGCACCTAAATATTTTACCATGAACTATGATTTAATATATTTTAAAAAGTCAATAGTTCGATTACGCATGCGCGAAGATGCTCTATTGCGGAATCAACTATCTTGACTAATAACTCAGTTTGCAGTATTTGTCACGTGGGTTTTAGGGTTTAATAAAAATGCATGGAATTAGATGGTTATAAACTATGATAAAACTGTCTATGTATTAAGTTTTATTGGTTCTTACTCTCTCGCTTGCATCTATATAGCCTTTATGCAACATTCTGATGATGTTTTCCATTCGAATGATATGATATTCAGCGTTAACTTGTTGATTTTTCATAACTCTGGACACATGAATGGGCTTTTTCAGGTCAAATATTGTGTTTATGCTCCACTGACCTGCTGTGTCCTCAGTGAGGAGTAACTGGACACATGTTTTTCCTTCTCAAATTAGAAATAAGTGAATGCAGAACAAACAGTTCCATAAAAATAAAGCTGTTTGTGATTATATGTCATGTTTTTACACTATAATTTTAAAGTATTCCAGGTTTTCAGAGCTCAGTCCTCTGTTTGGCCCCTGATTCAGAACAAGTAACAAAAAACACTTTAACTAAACTAAACTCACACACAAGTATTCTTCTATCACTGATAATATAGACCTGTAATAACCCGTCATATCTCCTCTGTGTGGATGAATCCCTCTAAAAGCCTTTAACCTCCTGACTCTCCTCTTCAGATTCTGTGTTTCTCTTGAACTTTTGCTCAAACGGTTCCTCCAGGTGTTTGTGATTATGACACGAGAGGCTGCGACCTGCTGTGAGAGGAAACGAGAGGAAGCCAGGGTCACGGGGCCCGCAGAGGACTTCCTGTTAGAGCCGACAGACCATGGACTGTATGAAGAAGAGAATGAATAAATAAGAAGTACAATTAAATAAGTAAAGAAATAAAATGAAATAAAATAAAATTAAATTAAAAAATAAATAAAAAATAAAATCTATTTTCAATAAAATACATTTTTATTTATTTTTTTTTTTATAAAATAAAAAAATATTAAATTTTAAAATGAAATAAAATAAATAAAATTTAAAATAAAATGAAATAAAAATAAAATAAAATGAAATAAATAAATAAAATATGATAAAAATAAAAATTAAGTAAAATGGAATAAATGCAATAAAACAAAAATAAATTAAATTAAAAATAAAATAAAAAATAAAATAATATCATAATTAAATGTATATATACAGTCTAAGCTTCAGATCCAGGTTTAATCTTCTCGATGCCCCTGAGTCTCTTGGTCATGTTTAAATCCTCTTTAAACTGGATTAAGTTTTTTACAGGCGCAGACGCAGAGCCACCGATCCGGCTCTTTCTGCTCTGATTCTGATCCGGCTCTTTCTGCTCTGATTCTGATCCGGCTCTTTCTGCTCTGATTCTGATCCGATTCTGATCCGGCTCTTTCTGCTCTGATTCTGATCCGGCTCTTTCTGCTCTGATTCTGATCCGGCTCTTTCTGCTCTGATTCTGATCCGGTTCTTTCTGCTCTGATTCTGATCCGGTTCTTTCTGCTCTGATTCTGATCCGGCTCTTTCTGCTCTGATTCTGATGTCGATACTTTGGCAGGAGACACAGTTTTTCATGATCACTTCTTTTTTTGGACGGTTTATGGTGAAAATACAAGTTGAATTTTATTTTGACATTATTTACAGCCCAATAAACTGCTTCAATGCTGCGATTCTAAAATAAAACCGGCCTGTTCTTTCATGTGTATCTGACTCTGCTCCGTGTTTCATCGTCTGCAGTAAAACTTCTCCACGAGCCTCATTTTCTTTTATCCATCGACGGAGGATTTACAGAAGAAAAGTGCACGATGTCAGAGATATGAGGCTCTGGCAGCGTCGCTCTGCAGGGGCGGAGTCGCTCTGCAGGGGCGGAGTCTCTCTGCAGGGGCGGAGTCACTCTGCAGGGGCGGAGTCACTCTGCAGGGGCGGAGTCGTTTGGGGCACACAGGAGTCAGCACTTTTGGAGAAGGCGGGGCCCCTGTGCGGCTCGGGGCCCGGCTCGTGTTGTTCCAGTAGTAAATCTGTTTCACTTTAATAAAACAGAAGAAGCAGAAACATATGAAAAGCTCCTTTCTGTCGTCGGGTTTTGTTTGGAGGAAACCGCAGCTCTTCACACAAAACAAAACTCACAAGAAGCAGGAGTTTAACAGATTTTATTTTCTTACTGACACAGATTTACAACTGAGACGTGGAAAAAAGAAGCTCGAGTTTCATTCAGTGCGACACTTTAGAACAAAACTGTCATAAACTCCAGGGTCACAGCGACGACTCGTGTCTGAAAACTACCACACAAATATAACACAAATATAACACAAATAAAACCAACTAAATATCAAACAAACTGACTCTGAAGTTAATCCGAGTTATAAAGAATCACAGATCTGGAGTCATGTGTGTTTCATTTACTGTCAGTCTGTTACATCTACAAGGATCAAAACACCCTGTTCCACCTCATGATGTCATCAAGTGGTAGTTTTTGAGGGATGAGAGAGAAGAGAGAGAGAGAGAGAGAGAGGGAGGAGAGAGAGAGGGAAGAGAGAGAGGGAAGAGAGAGAGAAAGAGAGAGAGAGGGAAAAAAGAGAGGGGAGAGAGAGAGGGGGAAGGGAGAAGAGAGGGGAAGAGAGAGAGAGGGGGGGAGAGAGAGAGAGGAGAGAGAGGGAAGAGGAGAGACAGAGAGGAGAGAGAGAGGGGGGGGGAGAGAGAGAGAGAGGAGAGAGAGGAAGAGAGAGGGAAGAGAGAGACAGAGAGCGAGAGAGGGAAGAGAAAGGAGAGAGTGAGAGGAGAGATTGAAAATTGCAGATCTGAAGTGATCCAGATGATTCTATAAATGAAGGTGTGTGGAGTTTAAAAACACAGTGGAGCACTTCCTGTATCGCCACATGATGACATCACAAGGTGGAACAGAGTTTTCAGTCTAAATCTGCAGGTTTGTGTTAAACATGTGAGAATGAAACAAACACAGCTCCAGGTTTGAGACGAGGAAACATCAGAACATCACAGAGGTGCATTATGGGAGTTTAGTAAAAGCAAACGCAGTGATGAAGTAACTGAAGTAACTGAAGTAACTGAAGTAACTGAAGTAACTGAACACAGAATACGTACTCTGAATACTCACTGTGAGTAACTGTAATCTGGTACAGTTACTCTTTCATTTGGTGATACTCAGAGTACACAAAACTTTTATACAATCAAAGTACTACATGGAGGTATTTGATCAGCAAAGGAAGAAGTACTTCAGTCTGTTACTTAAGTAAAAGTACAAATACAGAGATGAAAAGTATCACATGACTAAAAATGTACTTTAAGAGTAAAAAGTCAAAGTATTTAAGTGTAAATATAGAGATTTTGATTAAAAATGATTCTTATTTTAGTCACAGTAAAAATATGAATCAATTTGTTATTTTTTCTTATAAATTTTGTTGTTTTTTTTAATAATTTAACAACTTGAAAACTTTCTCAGGACGTTTCATGGTAAAAATGCCTCAAATCAGATGAAAAGTACTTTTACTTTTACTGTAGTGGAGTAGAAAGTACAGATACTGCTCTCAGGTGTACTCCAGTAAAAGTAAAAGTACACACTGTAAATGTACTTAAGTAAAGTACAGGTACCTGAAAACTCCACTTCAGAGCAGTACTTTAATACTTTAATACTTTGATACTTCTTCTTTCGGCTGGTCACATTTTTTGTGATGAAGCAGATTTAAACTTCTCCTTTAAATAAAAACAGAACAAACTGAAAAGCAGCTGTAAAAGTACTCAAAGTACTCTGAACGCAGTACTCCATGTATCAGAGCACATTAAAAACACATTAAACTCAAAGTATTCTGTCACAAAGTACATTTAAAAAGTACTAGACCTGTCGCGATCTCAGGTTTTAACTGGAGCAAATATAGATCAATAAATATAGATTTTATCCCCAAAAAACTGTAGTAAAAAAGTAAAAATGTATAAAAATATGAGCTGGAGTAAGAGTAAAACTGAAACTCTGCTTCAGTTTGTGTTAAAATGTTTTTGTTGTGAAGCGTTTCAGGCTGAAGTTTAAGTTTAAGTTGTTTTTTAAATGTTCTTTATAAATAAAACTGCACCGGATTAAATAAAAATGAAATAAAAGTTGATCATTGTCTCGTCTCAAATCTCATCATAAAACAACATAAAAATCACAAAAAAGCGAAATATTTGTGTAAAGAAAACGTAAACCCCTCGTCACAGGCCTCGTGTTCTTCTCTGTAATAATACTTCAGATTTATTTCTCTTTTTGATATTTTGTGGCGACGCTCCGGGACAGATCCAGCAGCTCAGAACATCTGAACGTCCTGCTGCTCCACGACTCCGGGATCCCCCCGAGTCCGGCCTGAAACGAGAACAACGTGTCACACAAGACTGAAAGAAACAACCATCAAACCAAACTTCAGCCTGATCTGGAGGTGACGACGTCGGATCTGACACGACGTTTGTTTGACTCGTTTAACAGGAAATGGAGGATTTTATTATTTTATTCATAACAATAAAAAAAGATCCAAGGAAACATCGAAGTGACTTATGGATCTGATTAAAACCACAGACGTTTAAAGAAGAAACGTCACCACAGCCTCAGCTACAAATGAAGCTCGAGCAGAGACAGAGAGTGTCATAGCAACGAAAGAGCCAATCAGGAGAGAGGCCACGCCCCTTCAGCCCCAAAACACTCAGAGAGCGAGCGCCTAGTAACGCTGTCAATCAGACCTGTCAATCAAACCTGTCAATCAAACCTGTTGCTAACGCTAACAGGAGCAACGTCGAGGAAAGGGTCCTGGTTTAGTCCCAGACCTGCTGCTGCCCGGAGTCAGGACTAGACCAGGTCTAAACCGGATCTAAACCAGGACTAAACCAGGACTTAACAAGGACTAAACCAGGACTAAACCAGGTCTAAACCAGGACTCAACCGGATCTAAACCAGGTCTAAACCTGGACTAAACCAGGACTAAACCAAGACTAAACCAAGACTAAACCAGGACTAAACCAGGACTAAACCAGGTCTAAACCAGGTCTAAACCAGGACTAAACCAGGACTAAACCGAATCTAAACCAGGACTAAACCTGGACTAAACCAGGACTAAACCAGGACTAAACCAGGTCTAAACCAGGTCTAAACCAGGACTAAACCAGGACTAAACCAGGACTAAACCAGGTCTAAACCAGGATTAAACCAGGACTAAACCAGGACTAAACCAGGTCTAAACCAGGACTCAACCGGATCTAAACCAGGTCTAAACCTGGACTAAAACCAGGACTAACCAAGACTAAACCAAGACTAAACCAGGACTAAATCAGGACTAAACCAGGTCTAAACCAGGTCTAAACCTGGACTAAACCTGGACTAAACCAGGACTAAACCAGGACTAAACCAGGTCTAAACCAGGACTAAACCAGGACTAAACCAGGACTAAACCAGGTCTAAACCAGGTCTAAACCAGGATTAAACCAGGACTAAACCAGGACTAAACCAGGTCTAAACCAGGACTCAACCGGATCTAAACCAGGTCTAAACCTGGACTAAACCAGGACTAAACCAAGACTAAACCAAGACTAAACCAGGACTAAATCAGGACTAAACCAGGTCTAAACCAGGTCTAAACCAGGACTAAACCAGGACTAAACCGAATCTAAACCAGGACTAAACCTGGACTAAACCAGGACTAAACCAGGACTAAACCAGGTCTAAACCAGGTCTAAACCAGGACTAAACCAGGACTAAACCAGGACTAAACCAGGTCTAAACCAGGTCTAAACCAGGACTAAACCAGGTCTAAACCAGGACTAAACCAGGACTAAACCAGGTCTAAACCGAATCTAAACCAGGACTAAACCTGGACTAAACCAGGACTAAACCAGGACTAAACCAGGTCTAAACCTGGTCTAAACCAGGACTAAACCTGTAGAATCAGTGTTTTTTGTTTTTCCTCGTGTATAAATTGTCGAGCTCAGATAAATGTTTCAGGAGGTGTCTCTGTCCCTGAACAAACCCCCAGTTTGTTTGTTATTTCTCTGCGTTACAAATCAGGACTTCAGGTCCTGTATGTCCTCGTCTGTCCCCGTCTGTCCTCGTCTGTCCCTGTGTGTCCTCGTCCTCGTCTGTCCCTGTGTGTCCTTGTCTGTCCTTGTCTGTCCTCGTCTGTCCCCGTCTGTCCCTGTGTGTCCTTGTTTGTCCTCGTCTGTCCCCGTCTGTCCCTGTGTGTCCTCGTCCTCGTTTGTCCCCGTCTGTCCCTGTCTGTCCCCGTCTGTCCCTGTGTGTCCTCGTCTGTCCCTGTGTGTCGTCGTCTGTCCCTGTGTGTCCCCGTCCTCGTTTGTCCTCGTCTGTCCCCGTCTGTCCTCGTCTGTCCCCTTCTGTCCTCGTCTGTCCCCGTCTGTCCTCGTCTGTCCCCGTCTGTCCTCGTCTGTCCCTGTGTGTCGTCGTCTGTCCCCGTGTGTCCCCATCCTCGTTTGTCCTCGTCTGTCCCCGTCTGTCCCTGTGTGTCCTCGTCCTTGTCTGTCCCCGTCTGTCCTCGTCTGTCCTCCGTCTGTCCCTGTCTGTCCTCGTCTGTCCTCGTCTGTCCCCGTCTGTCCTCATCCGTCCCTGTCTGTCCTCGTCTGTCCCTGTCTGTCCCTGTCTGTCCCTGTCTGTCCTCGTCTGTCCTCGTCTGTCCCCGTCTGTCCTCGTCCTTGTCTGTCCCCGTCTGTCCTCGTCCTCCGTCCCCACCTGTGCCCCGAAACAGGCCCCGATGAAGGCGGCTCGGCTGGCGGTGCAGCCCCCGCGCCGCATCGTGTCCCTCACTGCGTCCTCCAGCCGTGTGTGCGTCAGGACGCCGTGGAGCGCCCCCTGGAGGGCACCGGGCAAAACTGCACAGAACAAGAGAGTTATGAGACTGAAACTGGAGGAAACTGGAGTTTTTTTTGAGCGTTTTAATTAAGGAAATGTGACGTAATGTGATTTGAATGGAACAAATCGTCAAAATTATAGAAAAAAGGAAAAAAGCAAACACAAACACAAGTAAAAACTGGACAAAACTATAGACGAGACGTGGAAAAGTGAGACTACAGCAGGAAAATACAAGAAAACAGATTTAAGATTTAATACTAAAGTTAAGATTGAAATATTTCTTGTATTTTGCACATGTTCAAACACATTTCCACATTAAAGGTTCTGCTGGTCATAATGTTTTGGCTGTTTTCTCACAGACACAGAGTCCAGTGAAACGCTGCAGGAGCCGAGTCATTTTAGGAAGAAGATCAAAGACGGACCCAAGGCACACGTGAAACGAGGAAACAGACCTGCTCCTCTCCCCCTCCTCCTCCTGCCTCTCTCTCTGCCTCCTCTCTCTGTTCCTCTCTCTCTGCCTCCTCTCTCTGTCCTCCTCTCTCTCTGCCTCCTCCCTCTGTACCTCTCCCTTCTTCTCCTCCTCTCTCTGCCTCTTCCCCTCTGTCCTCCTCTCTCCTCTTCCTCCTCCTCCTCTCCCTCCTCCTCCTCTCTCTCCCTCCTCCCTCTGTCCTCCTCTCCCTCTCCCTCCTCCTCTCCCTCCTCCTCCTCCCTCTGTCCCTCTCTCTCTCTGCCTCCTCCCTCTGTCCTCCTCTCCCCTCCTCCTCTCTCTGTCTCCTCCCTCTGTCCTCCTCCTCCTCCCTCTGTCCCTCTCTCTCTGTCCCTCTCCCTCTGTCCCTGTCTCTCTGCCTCCTCCCTCTGTCCTCCTCTCCCTCCTCCTCCTCCTCTCTCTGTCTCCTCCCTCTGTCCTCCTCCTCCTCCCTCTGTACCTCTCCCTCTGTCCCTCTCTCCCTCTCCCTCTGTCCCTGTCTCTCTGCCTCCTCCCTCTGTCCTCCTCTCCCTCCTCCTCCTCCTCTCTCCTCCTCCTCCCTCTGTCCTCCTCCTCCTCCCTCTGTACCTCATGTATTTGTAAACTCTGCAGGTATCAGCTCCTGTGACGTCTTGGAGAGTTTCTCCTTCACCTGCTTCAGTTGACCTAAAACACAAACCACAAATTATCAATGACTCTTTTTAGGGTTTGTCAAAGAATCTAAAATTTACCAATACCATTTTTATACAGCACAGTCTACGGTTAAAGACTATATTTTATTGTCAAAGATCATCATTGTGTTATCAAACTGGTATCGTGCATCGAGCTGTTTCCATCATATCGTGCATCGTGCATCATGCATTGTGTATTGTGTATTGTGTATCGTGTATCATGTATCGTGTCGTTTCCACCGTATTGTGCATCGTGCACCATGTATCGTGTATCGAGTATCGTTCATTGTTTATCGTGCATCATGTATCAAGTATTGTTCATCATGCATCGTGTATTGTGTATCATGTATCGTGTAGTTTCCACTGTATTGTGCATCGTGTATCATGTATCGTGTATCGTTCATCGTTTATCGTGCATCGTGTATCGTGTATTGTTTATCGTTTATTGTGCATTGTGTATCGAGTATCGTTCATCGTTTATCGTGCATCGTGAATTGTGTATCATGTATCGTGTCGTTTCCACTGTATTGTGCATCGTGCATCATGTATCATGTATCGTGTATTGAGTATCGTTCATCGTTCATCGCTTATCGTGTATTCTGTATCGTTTATCGTACAGCGTGTATCGAGTATCGCTTATCGTGCATCATGTATCGTTCATAGTTTATCGTGCATCCTGCATCGTGTATTGTGTATCATGTATCGTTTATCGTGCATCGTCTATTGTGTATCATGTATCGTGTATCGTTCATCGTTTATCGTGTATCGTTCATCGTTTATCGTGCATCATGTATCGTGTATTGAGTATCATCCATCGTTTATCGTGCATCGTGTATTGAGTATCGTTCATTGTGTCTCGAGTATCGTTTATCGTGAATCATGTATTGTGTATCAAGTATCGTTCATCGTGTATCGAGTATCGTTCATCGTGTATCGTGTATTGAGTATCGTTTATCGTGCATCGTGTATCGTGTAACGAGTATCATTCATCGTTTATCGTGTATTGTGTACCATGTATCGTGTATCGAGTATCGTTCATCGTTTATCGTGCATCGTGTATTGTGTACCATGTATCGTGTATCGTTCATGGTTTATCGTGCATTGTGTATCGGGTATCGTTTATCGTGTATCGAGTATCGTTTATTGTGCATCGTGTATTGTGTATCATGTATCGTGTATCGTGTATTGAGTATTGTTCATCGTGTATCGTGTATCGTGCATTGTGTATCATGTATCGTTTATCGTGCATCGTTTATCGTGTAACGTGTATCGTGTATCGAGTATCGTTTATCGTGCATCGAGTATTGTGTATCATGTATCGTGTATCGAGTATTGCTCATCGTGTATCGTGTATCGAGTATCGTGTATCGTGTATCGTGTATCGTGTATTGTGTATCGTGTATTGTGTATTGTGTATCATGTATCGTGTA
This sequence comes from Periophthalmus modestus, assembly GCA_019594935.1. NCBI lineage: Eukaryota > Metazoa > Chordata > Actinopteri > Gobiiformes > Gobiidae > Periophthalmus > Periophthalmus modestus. The sequence continues at coordinate 276,003 of JAIEZT010000040.1, read as the reverse complement.
TGGAGTATCGTTCATCGTGCATCGTGTATCGAGTATCGTGTATCGTGCATTGTGCATCGTGTATCGAGTATCGTTCAGCGTGTATTGTGTATTGAGTATCGTGTATCGTGTATCGTGACGCTCCTTTTTTCTCTGAGTGAAGCTACATGTGACGTTCCTCCTCAGACTGTGACTCTTCCTCCAGGAGAACTCGGGAGAACTCAGGAGAACTCAGGAGAACTCAGGAGAACCCAGGAGAACCCAGGAGAACCCAGGAGAACTCAGGAGAACCCATGAGAACTCAGGAGAACTCAGGAGAACCCAGGAGAACTCAGGAGAACCCAGGAGAACTCAGGAGAACCCAGGAGAACTCAGGAGAACTCAGGAGAACCCAGGAGAACTCAGGAGAACTCAGGAGAACTCGGGAGAACTCGGGAGAACTCGAGCTCAGGGAAAAGAACATAGAGGATTTCCTGCTTTATTCACACGAGCCTCAGATCAAATCCTCCAGGAGTAAAAACGAGAAACGGAGAAACTTCAGGGTCAGAACAAGATTCAGAGAAACAACAAAACGACAGGGTTTAAGGAGAGTGTGGAGCTCCTCCTGCAGATGTTTACTCTCCAGGAGCTAAATGAATCATAGTATTTGTTTATTTTGTGGGTCTTATGCAGGATTTCCCGAGGGCAGATGTACCTGTG